>PVIR01001285.1:0-60140 GCA_004026965.1 Petromus typicus | reverse complement strand
GGAAGAGCATAAGTTTTTTAGTTAACCAGACCCACATTTGAGCCCCATCCACTTCGTACTATTCATAGGACACTGAAAACATTATTTATCTTTGTATTTCTTTGTGGCATGGCAAGATGGGGACAGTACTGACAGGACCAATTGTGCTGAGAATTAAGTCAATGTGCCTGAGGCTTATATAAGATCTGGAAACTATTCTTATTATTTACACAGGGAATATTTTTTCTCTTTATTTTCAAACTTAAATAAAAATTAAAGAATAACATCACAAGGAAATACACTGCCTTTACCTATATCCACCAGTTGTTTGCACTTTACTCCCTTCCATTTGAAAGCAACTTGCAAGCATGATGCATAAATACTTCATCTTTATTAATTCATCATGAATATCCATAGGATAAGGACATTCTCCAATATAATTTAAATGTATTGTTTGCATATTTTTGCATATTTACATAATTTATATTTAAATACATTACACTAAAAAGGGCCCAATGATACCAAAGCTATGCAGTCTAGATACAGATTTTTTCAACAGGTACCACATCTTTTAAAAACTTTCTGATCCAGGCCAGGGATTTAGCTCAGTGATTGGTACCTGCCTTGCAAGCCCAAAGTCCCTAGTTCAATCTTTGGTACTCGCATATAACAGTATGAGATATGGAGACTCATGTCCATCAGCAATCAGTACCACATACCAGAGTGTCAGGTGTGATGGCTCACTCCTGTAATCCCAGCACTCTGGAGGCAGAGACAGAGGATTGCTACGAGTTCCAGGCTTGCCTAGGCTATATAGGGAGCTCAAGGCCAGCCTGAACTACAAAGCAAGACCTTGTCTTAAAAAAATTTGTTTTTCTGATTCAAGATTCATTCAACATATGCATACTTCTCTTGATAGTTCTGCCTATTTTATTCTTTTAACTCTAAGCAAATCTGCATGATTTTGTGTAGTAAGTCTTTTTAAAAAACTAACAGACTAGAGTAAAGACTCTAGATCAGTTTTACGTAGAAAAAACAAGAGTCTAGCATCACCTGTTTCTTTCCTTATTAATAGATTCAGGTATCCCAATAACTTCAAAATATACATTTTTTCAAATGCATATGGAATCCTTACCAGGGTACATACTCATGGTTGCATGAACCACAGTATCAAAATTTCAAAGGAGCGAAAGGTTACAGAGAATGTCCTTTCACCATGTCACCATTAATTAGAAATTAACAGCAATCAGCTATTGAGAAAATCCTCAAATACTTATAAGTTAAGTACTGGGTTTAAATAATCCATAAGGCCAAGAAGAAATTCTACAAAAAATAAGCTGAATGATACTAAAACATAACAATCTAAAAATGTGTGGTGTGCAGATGTGCTCTCCTTGATGGAAAATTAATAAATGTATCAACTTAGGTACAAAAGCACAGAAGTCCCAAATCCATGTCCTCAACTACACAGAAACTAAACACAGAGTAAACAGAAAGCAGAAAATAATATGAGTAGAAGCTGGTATGGACAGAAATTGATTCAGACATGGAAAGCAGAATTATCCATGGCAAAAGGACATTTTACCTTTTAATTGAAAGCAAACAAGAAATAAAATCAATAGCCAAAAACTCCTTGAAAACATAAGAAATGAGTAAACATTCACTGATCTAGACTGAAAAGAAACAAAGATGACACAATTACCAACACTTATAAAAGGGGTACACACTGAAGTCTGCTCATTTTAAAGAATGACAAGAGAATATTACAAAGAGCATAATGTAAATAAATTTGACTACTCAGAAAAAAAATCTCAAAAACACAATTTGCCAAAGCTAGCCTAGGATTTAGATAAAATATTTCTAGCAAACATACTGCCTACAGGATGCTTTGACTTCTGACTGCGTTACTTTGGTGGTGACACAGTTAGGTTCTCACTCTTAGAGATGCCAGGTTTGATTGCTTGATTTAAGTGTGATAGGTCAGATATGTGCACTGTAAAAGGGCACTTATCATTAGCCCAAATTCTCTCTGCGGGAATACTTAGAAAGCATACATGGAGATCACATAAATATCATATTTTCCAATTATCTTTCACCTAATAGTACATGGCTTTATTGATAACTCTCTTTGAATCATTACAATAGGGTTGAAATGCTAATTTTCTGATTGTATTGTTTCATCTCCATCTAGCCACTAACATTCTACCCACTCCTTTCCTGCCTCCAGCCCTTCCTCTCCGCTCATTTGGAACCCATCAATTTATTTCTTATTCAATGTGTTATATTCAATTATCATTATGCTTTCTGATGTATAACTTGTCCCAAGCCAGCTTTTATATTTTTCTTTTTAATGAACCCATTAGTCTTGTGCACTCACGTGCTTTTGGACACCAGATTTCTCAGGCTTACCTTATAAATTCCCTCTCTAAGTCTGGCAACAGCCATTTCTCTCCGGAGCTCATCAGTGGTGACTGGTATTTAAAAACCCAGACTCGGGTGTCAGCTGTGCTTGTCGCTGTTGAAGGGACATGGCTTACACCTCTCCTCAGCGGACAGAGCAGGGAAATGTGTATCAGTGTCTGTGTCACCGGTTCATCCATCTTATATATGGTGCTTGCATACTGATACTGCTGGTTGAAATGCAAACCTATGTAGCTGGTCCTCACCTACAAAAATACGAATCCTAGCTTCTCAAAAATATCAGTATACTCATTTGTACATTTGTTTTATCCTAAATACACAAAATAATTTCAAAATTATTTCAATACTGCTATCAAGATCAAATCTGCTAAGTAGATGGCAGTTCCGCCCCTGTTCCCACCACCACAGTCATCGCCATTTCTCAGCCCTCTAGAGGAGGAGCTGGAGCCCTTCCAAAACTTACTTTTTTCTTCTGTGATTATTTTTAAATTGATCTGCAGTGGCAGTGGTTTGGTCTGTTCTTATTCAAACTTGGTGCTCTTCCTTGCACCTTTTTATTAACTTTCATAGGCCTCAAAATTAAAACTATATGAAGACCATCTACGACTATAAATCGCACATGGATCCATTCACCCTTTACACCGCTCTGATACATCTTGTAAGTATATGTTTTCAATAATTTTTGGTTTATATTTTCTGTTTCATTTTGTAAAAGCAGGCAATTTCCTCTTCTTTCTTACATGATAGGTAGCCTATTGTATGCATTCCTCTGAGATACAATTTATGTCATTAAACGATGTATCTTGGATTCATGGGGAGCACTCTTATTTTCCCTCTTTGGTTGAGTTGTAAGCTGTTGTGTGGAATATTATATTTAATTCAACTATGCTCCCCTGAGTGATCACTTAAGATTGACTACAATATTTTAATACTATAAATTATTCCTTCATCAATAACTTTGCTATTTCATACTTGTGAAGGTATATCATCAAAGGGGCAAATTTTTAGAAGCAGATTTTCTGGTCAAAAGGGTAATTTTATTAAATACCTTCAAATTCCCTTTACAGGAATTCTATCATTTTATATTCATACCGGAATTATAGGAAAATACCTGAATTTCTAGAACCTTCAGGGGTGTACTATCTAGATTTTGAACATTGTGCCAAGCTCGTAGACGACACATGGTCTCTCCATAACACTCTAATTTGTGACTCATTATTATTAAAGTTCCATATGTTTGCCTGTGCTTAAGAACCATTTTAAGTGTGTTTTTGAACTGTTTGGCTTTTCCTCTCCATTTTACATTATGTTTTTCAGTATTTTCCTTACTTACTTGTTAGAATTAGTTCTTTGCCCTGAGAAAAATCTCCCGGGTTGTCACTTGTTTTTTGACTTTGTGTGCGGTGCTCTATCACATAATATTTCCATTAATATTATCAATTGTCCTGTTGTTTCCAGATTTTTGAATTACGGTTTGAAGGTTTCCCCATACCTAAGTCAGGAGCCATTACTCATTTTTTTCTATTATGTATGTAACATATTTTAACACTTAGATCCCAGTCCATGTGGAGTTTTTTCTTATGGTTATACAACATATGAAAAAATAAACAACAGCTGTCTAAGCATCATTTAATAAAAAAATCCACATTTCCCAAAACAGGAAATTTGGGGAATAAAGTTGGTGACATGAGTGACAGATGAGCTGAGAAGCCAAACAAGGGGCAATGAAATACCTCAGACTGGTAACAAAAATAAAAGCCACCATTATTAAAAGACTAAAGTACCAGAGAGAAGAATAAATGTTCCTGAAGTCCAGGATGTAGTGTGGAGATACAAATGTGGCAATCTGCCTAAGGGATTCAGAGCCACAGAGGAGTGGCAGCCACTGGCTCCCCAAGGAATGAGGACAGAAACGCTCCCTTTCATCCATGGTTCCACATCTAAACCCAGAAGGAAACTGGTTAGTCCGGGTTTCTGCAGGCTCATGGTTTCAAAGCCATCAGTTGCTTCTGGCCCTACAGTGAAGCAGAACATCACGGTGAGAACTAGGTGGTGGAGGAAAGCAGCTCATGAGCTGCCAGACAAGAGTAGAATGGAGAAAAAGGTGTGGGAATAAGATCTACATACAACCCAAGGGAGCATCCCCAGGGACTGACTTTCTCCAAGTCCTCCTCCAGGAGTTTCTGCCATCTCCAAGTAGGCCAATCAGTGATGGATCCATCAAAGGACTAACCCACTGACCATGAGACCAGGGTCTTCACGATCCAATCATTTCCCTAAAACTCCACCTCTGAACATCCCTGCTTTGGGGACCAACGCTTCAACAGATGATCATTTTAAGGCACACATTAAGTTCAAATCCTAACAGAAACCAATTGCTAGGAAAATACATTCTACACAGGTTGAACCCCTGCAAAACAAAACAGAGAGGGGGACAGAAAAACAGCATGCTTTGGGGCAAAGGACAGCATAAACATTCAAAAAAAAAAACTTGTAAAAAGTATTATCTTTCCATTAAATAAAATTTCCAGAAGTAATTTTTTAGTGCTCAAGCAGTCAAATTCTTATACGATAGACTGAAAATTGTCTTCTTATATGTTTAAAAATCATCCCTTCTGGAAATAATTTGAGCCAGTAAGTGTCAGGAACTGCAGATGACTTATAGACGTCTGCCTTGTCCTGCAGGAACTTCAACTACAGGGATTATTGTGGATATCTGCCCTGCCTTACACATGCTAAGAGTTTGGTGTGAAGGCTTGGTACTAAATAAAGGTGCAGCGAGCTTGGGGTATTGGGCCTCTTTCGACTGCTGACGCTTAAAATTGCAAGAGTTGAGCCTGGGCTCAGCTTTTTCCTCAAGGTTTCAATTTTGTTGCTTGTTAGTTGTTAATCCTTTTGCTGTGAGACTTACAGGGGACTGGAGCTTGCCATGGGGGTTCTGGTTGTATCCTCTTCCCTGTCTCTCCCAAGTAAGATTTTTACAGTGTATGTTTTGGATGAAAATATTTGAGGAAATCAACAGTGTAAGGTGAAAACAGAAAGATTAAAAAATAGAATTAGTCATACATAAGGAAGAAGCACCCAAAAGACTGAAACTAAAATTAAAAGAAATAAATTTATAAACATATTTTATTTTTAAAAATTAAGCAAGATTGAATTTTAGAAGACTGAAGAGATGAGGAGGAGAAATTTAAAAGGATCAAGATGTGATGTGTTAGGGCCAGAGATTTAGCTTAGTTGATCCAGCACCTGCCTTGTGCAAGTACAAGGTCCCTAGTTCAATCTCCAGGAACCACATACAACAGTGCTGATTGTGGTGACTCACGCCCAGCAGCAATCAGTAGCACATACCATAATGCTGGGCGTGGTGGCTCATACCTGCAATCCCAGCACTCAAGAAGCAGAGGCAGGAGGATTGCTGTGAGTTTGAGTATGAGTCCAGAATCAGCCTGAACTACAACGTGAGATCCTGTCTCAAAAAAAAAAAAAAAAAAAAGATGTGTTTATGTACCAATAATCTATGGAATGCATTAATCATCTATTGCTAAAATTACTCATCAAAAATTGAATTTTAAAACAAAAAATTATGGCCTATATATAAGGAATGCAGTTTAGAAACTCCAAGGAACCAAAAATTTCTCTTTTATTCTTTATAATTTCTCTAAGTGCTGTGTTCTAATATAATGGTTTTAGACACATAAACTTCTAATTACCATTCCAGCTTGTATCATCAGAAATCTCTCATTAATTATGTATCTTAACCTAACAAAATCCAAAGACAACTCCATTTTTGCAACATTGTTAGTTGATACAAAATAGTACAGTTTTGCTTTAAAGGAATTATTTATTCCCAGAGTTAGTCCAATGAGACAAGACCACTCTTTTGTAAGGAAACCAGTAACATAACTGCTCAATATCCTAGAAAAGTCAAAAGCTCAACATAAAAAAATCTTGTAACTTCAGCTCAGTTATTTCATAACTCTCTAGTTGGAGGAGTTTCTAGGTCCTTCAGTGGATCACTTATTGCTTCCTCCTTCTTCTCTTTGCCAAAGTCCTCCTTTTCCTGAGCTAACATCACTTTTTCAGGAAAGAGAGTTACTAGGTAAAATGTCTTAGGTCAAGTAAAAACAGAAGAAAGACGTACACAGAAGTATGAAATAAATTATAACACATAAGACCCAACCTTATTCATCATTTTCCTACATCACCAATAAGATCATTTTCACCAACCACCCTGGGATAACTACTTCAATGACTGATATCTGCCAATCTAGAGCCTATGGAGTGTGAGCAATGAGCAATGAACCCACTTAAAATAATGTGAGGGGTCATAAATCCAGCTGAAATAACTATGACAAAAAGCAATGAGCTATTTAACCGTGTGGCACCATGTTAATTGCTCAGGTTGTTCATTTCATTAACCAATGTCCTTTCTTGGAAATGTTTTTTGCTGCTCCCAGGATGAAGAACTATTATCTTGTACCTGTTCACATGGTTTCCACTGGGTATTTGCCTTTTTACTTTACTGAGCTTCTTGGACACACAGAGCTTATTACAAACAGTAGAGAGGACTTGAGAGACATTTGTACATGTTTGGTTCGGCCAGGCAGCTTTACTTTTCTATTCATATTATTACTGTATTCTTTTCCATCTATTTCTAACTTGCTCTATAGATACCTGTGAGTCAGTTGTTGCAGATTTTGTAATCTGGAACTCGATCTAGAGAAGACATATGTTCATTTCTAATCAACACCGTTGAAGAGAAAATGGAAGAAATAAGACTGAGTTGAGGGAGGAGGTAAGAAGGGAAAAAAAATAAAGAAAAGAAGAAAACACAGAAACAAGGCTTCTGGGAACAGGAAAGAGTGGAGGGGTAGAAGGGAGGGAAGAGGAACATGAAAAAACAAGAACTAAGATATATCACGTACAGGTACAAGTTTAAAATTCCTAATGACGAAGGCGATCATAATGTAGACCTAAGATGTATCAATACACTTAATGAATAAAAGAAGTTAAAAAAAATAAATCAAGCAGGGAGAGAAAGAGGTCTGATCCAAACTTTGCTGATTTTTCAAGGTACTCTACTATGACCACTGCCTATGAAAAGCATCCTACATCAGGTCAAAATGGCTGGCGCACACACCCTTCTCCCAGGCACCAGACACAGACATCCCAGCAGGACATGATCTCAGGTAAAGTGAGTGAGCAGAGCTGATCAGAATCCAAAGGAACTGAACAGCACTGGGCATGGAACTCGGGCCCTTGTATTTTAAGATAGACATGGGACCACTTGAGCTAAATCCTGGCTCTGAGGATAACTATCTTTGGGAGGAGAGCAAGTCCTTCTTGGAAAGAGAGGTTGGATGAAACATCTCAAGGTCTATTAATCATTAATGCTTAGATTGAGCATCACCAGCTCCTTCAGAAATCTGGTGTGCTTCTTTTTCTGAAGGCAAACCTATATGAGAGATGTTAGCAAAATAAACTACATGTGTTAAGCCTAAGTGGATCTTGGCGTTGCAACTGAAACTCTACCTCCTTCCTTCAATGTGCATTTTTTGGGTGGGGGCTTATGCAGAATCTTTTCTCCCATTATTGAGTTTATTGGTACAGTTTGGGGATAAATTATGATCACATTCAACATTTAGAATTTGTACCTCACATGACATAACCTGATTCTCATTTTTTGAGTCTTCCCTCCTCTATAAACATAAGCTTTGCTTTCCTTTTTTGTTATTACCATCAAATTTTTTCTTTCCCTTCTTTGCTTTCCCCTCCCCTCTTCCCTTCTCCCTTTCAGCATTTTCTTCCTATTTCACAAGACCTAATTATACATTCTGGACCTCACTTTACACCTTCAGTTTGTCCTACTAGAGAAATGATAAGGTATTTACACATCTGCATTTTAAACTCCATTGGTCCCCACCTACCATTTCTGTTGACCTCAGTGCTAACTTGTTAGTGGGCCCAGACTTTCAGCCATAAGGACCTGAGCCACTGACCACCATGCTGTTTGGCTACAGTCACAGCTCCAATATACAGTCACAATAAGGAAAGAAGGACTGAGACAGGCCTGAGTAGATCCGCTGGGTGCCACATATATCCCTCTCTGCCTCAACTGTGCAACAGCAGCACAATTTCCACTTAATGAAGAATCAAATGACCTGCCAGGAGGGTGACTACTCTTCTGTCTTCTGGTTTCTGAAAACAAGTAATTCACAATGCCCAATGAGAGACTAATATGAGACTCCTGCTGTATGCTCTCAAGTCTGCATTTCCACCTCAGACTGGGATACTCCTTGATTCCTGTTTCTATTGGTTTTTCCTACTGAGGACAGAGCATCATAAAATGGTCACTGATTTGACACATACATTGCATTTCAGAGGCCAGCACCATACCTGCATGGAGAATTGGGCCTTAGTGTCACGTATTCTATCCAATGGGCAGTTTCTGAATGGAACAGTAGATAACAATGTCTGGGCCCACTCAAGAATCTCCTTTGTTATGAAGGCAGTGACTTTCTCTGATACATTGCTACACTGAATTCCTTATCAGTGAATCAAATACTCTATAAACTCTGGGATAATAGCTCTCCTTAAGGCAAAATGTGTAGAAAAAGCAAGAATATAGCCATAATGTATATCCATCCCTATGACACATATAAGAATAAAGAACTAACCCAGGATGAAGTAAGCACAATGCAGTCCGCCTGCCACCTTCATCAACCATGGTGTCATTTTAACACCGCTCTCTGTTCCAGACCTACTGGAAGCCCAACAGTGATCACAGCTAGAAAAGCCTTGGTGTGTGGGAGGTAAGGCTGTTAGGTCATACAAATACTTCCCCATTTGCATACCAACTGGTGTCAGCTCAGTAAATCACTCTGTCTATTCAGTTATTTAGCATCATTTCCATGGCATATGCTACCTGACAGGCATGAATATGAACATGTACAAAATCACACCGATTCCCCATTGTCTATTCACATGGCTCTCCCTACGTCCTTCTCACCAGTCTTTCATTCTTTCTCCATCCAGACTTCAGATCAGACAGCCAGAGCCTTCATCACTATGAGTTCTACGAAGACACAGCCAGAACCTTAAATGTTCACACTGTGATTCTCATGCTCAGACTTGATTCAAACTATACCAGACATATTTTCCTACCACTGATCACTGCCAGTATTTTTGTGCATGTGGTTTGCAGAATGTATAACCAAAGAAGCAGGGCTTCTTGAACCACAACCTGGTTGAGCTGGAGAGCTTTTTTCTACATGGACTCTTGTCAGAACTTCCTGCTTCCTAGAAAACGGACTCAAATAAAAACTGAAAATAGAGAATCTGCTGCCCTAGAACCAATGGGTTTCTTTTGGGGGTAGGTAGGATAGTTTAAGGTACTATTTGCCTTTTACTTTGGAGTTAAAAAATAACATGCTCATAATTTTTGGGCACTGAAAAAATTTGGATATCATAACCCATAAATCTTTCCTTTTGAAATAGTTCATCCTCTTCCCTCTGGAGTATATCTTAGCAAACTTAGCCAAAAGTTTATATGGCATAATCAATGTAATACCTTCGATACAAGAAATCACTATGATATTCTTCATTTGTTTACATAGTCCAAATTCCTTTGTACTGTTCTACAATAAAGGCTAGAACAGATAATGTAAATCCTTAAATAAAACCATAAATGTATATAGTTATCTATTTCACCTGAAGGTAAATGATACCTAGTTGTTTTGTAGAATATAGAATACAAGACAAGTTTTCCAAAACAATGAGAATATATCCAAAGCCTACTAACCTACCCTAAGATAAGACATCTGCACTGTCACTATAATAGAACTCCTATTTGAATTTGCAATAGTCTATAGTTATAAGCCTAGGGCCAATGGCCTTTGCCAGGTACCACACTGACCAATTAAGTGAACTATCATCTCTGCATCCTCTAAACCACTTATAAATGAATTCATGAATCACGATCACTTTCCTTCTCTGAGATACTATTATTTTGTATTTTCTGATCTTGGCTACAGTAACAGGGTAGGATTTAAAGCTTTCTACTCAGTTTTCCTTTCTGCAATAGTTTTCATGCACATGATGAGGATTCAATGTGGAAGTTACACTAAGGGACAAAAACACTACACTCACTCATTGTAGTACCAGAAAAGTGACCATCAGGTATTCAGAGCTCAGTGGGCTTCTCGCATGTTCTGGTTACCAGCTAACCAAGAACCATGGTAACATTTTGAGTGTCTGAATATTAATGTCACCCGAGATTCTGTCCCAAAGAACTCCAAGTGCCTAACATTTTCCCTTTCACTTTTCTCTGGTAAAAAATAATTGCTCAAATACATAACCAGCAGACACCTTGGAAAAGGAATAAGAGAATCACTACTGGGGGAAAATCCTCAAGTTCTTTCTCTTGGGAACTGTCCCACCTCTTCAGTCAGCTTCAGACCCAGAAAACAGGCAAGAGATCATGAAATTAAAAAAACACATCAACTACATTTTTAGAGCAGTTCTGGGTTCACAGGCAAAGGGAGAGACAAGCAGTTTCCATCCTCACAGACAGTCTCCCACGTTATCAACATCACAACATAAAGAGGAAAACTTACAGTCAATGAACCTAAGGGGGCAAATCACTGTCACCTAAAATCCACAGAGTACATGACAGTTTACTCCTGCTTTTGTACATAGGATGGGTTTTGACAAATACAACATGTATCTTTCATTATCATAATTTCACACAGAATGCTGTAGTTTTGCTGCTCTTGTGTTCCACCTCTTAATGCTTTCCTTTCCCTAATCCCTGGAAAACACTGATCTTTTTACTGTCTTAATGGTTTTATCTTTTCCAGAATGTCAACTATTCCTAATTAGACAGTATGTAGCCATTTCAGGCTGTCTTTTTAAACTTAGTAATATGCATTTCTGATCTGGAATCATGGTATTTTAGCGTGGTAACCATTTTTGGTTTTCAGTCATCCCTTTTGAAAAACTAATTTGCACATGTGCAAACTGAATGGTATTCTAGACATCTACTTATTTGTTTTGTCTCTGGGAATTCTGTGTTGTAGTAACCATTTCCATTTCCTCTCCTCTGACTGACTCCAGTCTTGCTAGTCACCCACTGGGTTCAGGACCTTTAAGCATTGCTACCTGGCTTCTGTTGTTTTAGGTTCCACCATGAGCACCGTCATCAGCGGGTCAAGTTCTGGAAGGAACTATACTACTGTCAGCTTTGGCTTGCAGAGAAAAACATTCACTGAAACTTTAAGTGATCCAGTCCCATCTCTAAGGAAAGCACGGTTATGCTTGTGACCAAACATACATTGTCCGCACCTATAAAACAGAATCACCTCATAGGCCTTCTAACCAAACAACATATATTGATTACTGTATCTTCACACTGTTAAGCTTTGTATTCCTTTCATTCATCTTATACCTTGGAAATTTGGTCCTTTCAACTTTGTAAAAAGACGACCATGGCTTTTTCTATGTTCCCAGAGACCATTCTAAGAATGAATTCATAACATTCTCCGGGATCTTTGCCAAGCTGTTAAATATTACATAACTCAAGAGAATGATGCAAAATTAATAAACTCACTATTTGGTTTTTACTTCAGGCCTTCTCAATCAAACTTCCTCAGAACTGGTCCACACCTCCGCTCAGCTCTCCTCAGCAAGTGTTGCCCAGTTCTCATGGCTTTTGTGGAACCGTCCTTTTCCTGCTACCGACTCAGGAAACTAGGCCTGGTGTGCAGTTTAGCCCGACTGCTGGCCTCGCGAGCTGAAAAGAGAGTGAGATGGGCCTGAGGCGCACACATATGACCTCACATGGAAGAGGCCTACAAAATGTCTTCATGTGCAGCGATAAGACAGTCTCTTAACAAAGTGACTAGGCCTTGTTCTCAGGCACCAAAGGCTCAGAAACATCACATATCAAATCACCGTCATCACAGCATCCATGCAGACTCACGCATCCAGGCAATCCACTAGGGCAAGGGTGTGTGGGCCAGCCACTGAGTCAGCTGTGAAATCCAAGGCTGGGATGCTGACTCTCACTACTCTTCCACTGAAATCCACAAAAGCTTTTTTGTATGTAATCAATAGGTCCTCGGTCAAACATCAGTAGTCTTCGAAGGTATCTGTCTAATACGGTTCTGCTTGCCATCATTGCTCCTTGTTCGCGTTTCACATGTGTGAAATGGCACACTCACCAGTGCACTCTCTTCCCCAGTATGAGCTCCCAGTTCCCTCCAGTGACGATTTAACAACCGGTCCTGGTTCCACCCCCCACCTGTACTCTGTGTGTGACTAGTGATGGGGTCTTGATTACCAAGTGGATGGTGTTCATCAAGTTTCATGATTCCATCGCCCACTTTCTCATTTCACTTCTGGTAGTAATTAATGTGCACCTTCCAGAAGTAGATACTGTATTATATGAGCTTTTAAACAAAAGATATTTCTTATGGACCAACATTTATGAAAGAAAGGGGAAGAAAGGATTGGGCAGAGGAAGAAATAAAATTATTATAATTTTCCCTGGACAAGGTGTATTGCTCCTTAAAATAGTTCTAGCAAGATGTTGTGGTACATGCCTGCAAACTTCAGTACTGAGGTGAGGCTAAGACAGAAGAATTCCAAATTCAAATCTCACAAGGACTCTGTGTCCATATTGTTTTAAAAAATACTAAAAGGGAACAGGAATGTAGCCTGGTGACAAAGTATCCTTGGGTTTAATCTCCAATTCTTTTCTGTAAGGGCATCCCTAAAATGCCCTGTATTCCCTCCACTTTGTTTATTCACAAAAATATCATCTATCCCAGAAAAGATATGGTCAGAGGTAAGGTAGCTCTGTGCAGATAAAGCAGCTCTGAAGGATGTGACAGCTAGAATCCACCAGCTGACTATTATTCCCAACAAGTTCTTCAATAGAGAGGGATCACTATGTGTACTACAAAATTTTAAATCTCCTTTCAAGGCAAAATATATATAATTATTTCATATTATTACTTGTCTGCTTTTTAAAGAAAACTTTAGTAGGTTATTTATGGCCAACTACTGTTTATACAAATCCTGTGAAAACATATCCTTTGAAATTGACAGCCCAACCTGAGTCATAATTTTTCATAAACTATAAATATGACTAGAATTAAATCAGTCTGCTCACTCTTTTTCTTTCTTCTTTGCACCAAACTCAAGGCCTTCTCACTGAACCACATTGAGTTGTTTTTTTTTTTTTTTTAATTTGGAGGGAGGGTCTCCCTAAGTTGCTAAACTGCCAGGCTGGACTCAGCTGTGGTCGGCCTCCCAGAGCAGAACACCACATGACAAGCTTGTCTCATGTGCCCCGCAAGTGTCCTTGTGACCATCACTCTGAGACATCAAGCTGTTTTCGGTTACTCACCAGCAGTTACTCTCACCCTATTTCATAATTTGAGAATAATTCAAAACCTAAGATGTTTGCTGTATCTGTGTTCCCTCTGGAGAAGATCTGTAGTGATATAGTCTTTAAACAGAAATCTACTTTTTTAAAGTTAGGCTCAACAATAATGGCTTTTAGTAATTTCAATCAGAAATTTTTTTTCTATGAGAGCAAAAGTACCAATTTCATAAATCAAAAGTCTAAGAACTCCAGTCAATATATTTCTATAAAGATAAAGAGCCACATGGGATTTCTCCTGGCCAAATGAAGTAATATGGACTATTCAAGAATGTGAGTAAAAGGAGAGAGGGGGTTGTAATTATGGCCGCATTTTCTAAAATGACTTAATCTTCCAACAGACAACAGTTGTGGTTCCTCAAGGGGTAATGTGTGAATCACCTGCATCAGAATCACTTCAGGTTTGAGGGGAGGGTAAAAATGACAAAATCTCTGGAGAAGAATGATAGGCATTTGTGGTTTTATATTTTAACAGGTAGTTTAAACTGTGGTAGAACAGAGAAAGTCCGAGGAGCACTAATGAATAGTATGTCCACTCTTCCATCACAAAGCAAGCTGTTAAATAGCAGAAGCTGACATCCAACTGTGTGGAGTTCTGACCAAGTGCCACACACTAACGTAAGCTCTGTATGTCAAACATTTCACTTTATCCCCACTGTTACAGTGATTAATCATCTGACAGGTCATTAAAGTGAGGGATGAACTTGGGTAGTGGAAGATATGGAGATAAAATATAAGAAGTCAACTATAAATCTCAGGTACCCTAACCATTATGAATCACTGTGAACCTATATCAAAATAAAACAAGAGCCAGAAATGGTGGAGCACAACTGTAATATCAGCACTTGGGAAGCTGAGGCAGGAGGAGTGCTGTAAGTGTGAGGCCAGCCTGGGCCACATAGTGAGTTAAGGTCTAGAATAAACTGTATAGCAATATTATATCTCAAACAGAAAGAGACAGAGACAGAGACAGAGAGAGGGAGAGAGAAACTTGCAGAAAGCAAATCTCAAGACTTTATGAAGAAACATAAGTCAAAGAGCTAAGAGTCATCTGAACGTTCATTGTTGACAGTGAAGATCTAACTGATTCAGTGTTTTACATATGAAAAAATGATACTTTGATAAAAATGCAACATTTTTCAGATTATATGTATTTCTCCACTGAACAAAATGTCTGCATATGGTATCTTCTGGAAGCAGAAAAATACTCTTAATAATGAGGACCCCAAGGATTGGACCCTTCACAAGATGTCATCTTATCCTATCACTCTTCAGGAGATGTCTGGCTTGATCCTGACATTTCTTCAACTAACTTAGCTACAAAATAATGATCTAAATCTCTCTCTCTCTCACTCTCTCTCTCCCTCTCACCCCTCTTTCTTTCTCTCACTCTCCTGCTCTCTTTCTCTCCCCCTCTCTCCATAAAAACACCTGCTGTACTATCTATCATTGGGGACACTTTAAAATATAATTTGCTTTTTTAAAATGAGATTATCCTGAGTGGAAACAAGAACACAGCTCATGTTAGAATTTCACAAACATATATTCTTTGCTATGTATTAAAACAGAATATATAACCCTATCATTATCAACTAAAAGCAACAACCTAGTATTCTTGAGAAAGCATTTCATAATTAAGAGGATTTTATTCTAGACTGATTCACTAATCACGATGATGAGGATCCCAATCAAAAGGAGATTATCAGTGTCACAGCTAATCGTCTAACTTGTGGTTGTGTAAGATACTTTTGTTGGCTTCACGACACTATATTTTGTCCTATACTTGAGTATAATACTAAAGAACTCTCTAATTCATTTATATTTTATTGTAATGAGTCAAACCAACTTTCTTCTGATTCTAGTGAAATATAGAATTCCTTTCTCTCTCAAGCTGTAAAACTATTTTTCAAAGTTTCAATTTTAAGACATTTTCTACTTAGAAAAAATATTTTATCTAACCAAGCACAATCATTAATATTGGAAAGCTTGTGTGGAAGTTTATGGAATAAAATTTACTTGTTCCCCATCTTTTTATACAGGGTTTTGATCGAGGCCTCCTTTCACTTCTTTTAAGCAAAGAAGAGAGGAGGTACATTCAGATGTACCAGGCACACCTTAAATGCCAAATCTTCAGGTGTTTTTTATATGTTATTTTACTCGTCAGCATAATAATTGGTAAAAGGCACCATCAACTCCTTTATTACCCAACATTTACATATGAAGGGACTAGAATTCAAGGAGTTAACAACCATGACCAAGGTCACCCAGTTAATAAGTGAATTAAAATCCAAGGGTCTTTCCCACGCAGCACAGTATCTTCAGAGAAAATGCTAGTAGCATATTAATGAACCAGCACAATCTTATTTGCATATAAAACTAGCATGAAAGTGTGTAAAATACATTGTAAGCCAACTCTTAAATCTTAAGTATCACATTTACACACAGAAACAGTCATTACAGGGTGTCAGTAGTTAATTCATGAACTGGGTTTGAAGAATAAGCATTCTGATATTTATTCAGCAAGCTAGACAGAAATACAGTCTATCTGGAAATAGTCATGGATTTCTCTAGATGGTACTATTTTAATCGAGGAAGCTTCTCTGTAGTGATGTCAATAAACATCTTAGTTTGTAAGTATCACAGATCATTTAGTAACACAGCAATTGATGAAGAGTGGGGTTTGCTGGAAAAAATGATTTTTGCACTGGTATTTTCCTTTTAGAAGATGAAAAGTTATAATGAAAATTCTTAGTGTTTTCACTGCCACCGACTTGGACTTGATCTAAGCCCCAAACCTGCTCCTGAAACACCGTGCTAAAAATCATAAAGCAAAAGAAAAGTTAGAAAGAAAAGGGATCACTCATAGAAGACAAAGTGGGGTGTGGCCTTAAAGTCTGTGAGAGGAAATCACTGTTAATACTCCTTTGCTTCTACTTTTCTCCTCGATTCCCTCCCCCTTACATCTACACAGACCCAACAGGTAGGAAACCAGCTTCATCTCATTCTTCAGCTTTCATTTGTTTAAATCGGTGAATGTTCTACCTCAGGAGGTAGAACAGACCGCCTTACATAACTGAGGTGTGTGTGTGTGTGTGTGTGTGTGTGTGTGTGTGTGTGTGTGTGTGCCTGTGTGTGTGTGGTGCGTGGTGCATTATTCTGTAAAGGAGGGAGCCAGTAAAAATCCTGAAGGGTTATGGTAGGAAGAAAGAGTTGCTTTCTTCCTTTCAAAGCTACGTCTGGAAGAGGGGGTGGGGACTATACCGACCCACCATCACGCCGCATGCCAGTCTCACTTGCGGACGCTTCTCCTTCATATTCCCTGCGAAAATCTCCCCAGATTAGGAAAAGGACAGCAAGGCGGGTCTGCCACGAAAGGCGAGTTCTGAACGCTGCAGCACAAAGAAGAGCGAAGCGCGCCTTCACATCAACGCAACTCCACTCTCCAGACAAGCTCTGCACTTCAGCACCACGGAGAGCGGCACCTCCTTGGCTACCACCCATGGGGAACTGGATTTCAGCGACTCAGCACCGTACTCCGGTCATCTAGAGGAGGGACAAGCCTACGTATTTTACTATCAATGTAAGTAGCTATGATGAGTCTTTCACACTGATCTTTTTTATTTTTGTAGTAGAGGCTGTTTAATCTCTAAAATATCAAATACGGAACTTTTATGTATTAGTCCTTTCTCTTTAGTGCATTGTTGAATATGAAATTTTTGTTTTATGTTGAGATGGTATGAGAATTTTTTTTTAATTTTACTGACAGTCCAAGTTTACAAAGACATTTAGAAATAGACAAATCATCGTAGTAGACTAGTCCTTTTGTGCTAGAGTTTACAGTTTTATTGGTAGGAAAGACTATGTGTATCCTATCTCCTTTTTCAACACTGATAGCTTTTCAGATTTGGTGTTTTAATCATTGTATTTTCCCTTATATAAACAAGGAGCTGGGAGAAAGAAGGCTATATTCTAATAAATAATCATTATTCAAGAACGACAGTGTTGAGAAAAAGGGTCTTTTATTTTACCCTACCTGAAAATATGTTCTGAGCCATATAATACTTTAGCAATCCATTTCAAAATAACAAATATGTTCTTAAGTAAAAGAGATGTGATCCTGGTACAGCTTTGACATGAGCTTCAAAACTCTGGACCAGAGACTCCTCTTCGTTGGAAGTTCTAAATTCATTTATGTATGACTAGATGGTTACAACCAAGATGATATCTCTATGAATTTTAATTAAAAGACTTAATGAATTCAGGATAGATTGGAAAAAGGCAATAATGATTGACCCTGTCTGGTGGCACTCAGCGAATTTTTGCCTCAGAACGCCACCTGCTGGTAGACTCTATTTCGGAGGCACGAGGCATAGTTAGCAGATTTATGAATGAATGAACATAAAGTCTAGAATATTCATTATGGATATGCTGCAAAGTGACTAAGATAATTTTAACAATGACATTGACTCAAGTGTCTAACATCTCACCAAGGTTCTGTGTCCCAACTATAATTTCATCAACATTTATTTTCAAAACCACTTGCTCCTATGCTTTAGGACATGGAAACTAACTCCTCTAGGCAGTAATTAACCCAGAAAAAAATCAGAACTACGTGGAGCTTCATTGAGGCTAATTGCAGAATGCATGTGGCATCTTGGATGAGAGCTATAAGGAACTGTTGCTTAATAAGAGCAATCAACATTTCCCTCTCAATAAATATTCAATGTGTTACCTTCTTTAGTATTTTCATTTCACAGTTTAAAGGCCTCTCTTTTTTCCTGGTAGTGGATATTCATTTTAAACTTTTATAATTGAGGTCAATGGAACTATCAGATTTCAAATATGTATTTTATTCCCTGACAAATCTTTTTAAAATATAACTATCTCAACTTGTTTTAGGTTCAGCTAGATATGTACACAATGAAATGCAGACATGCAGTTTCATAACTTCTTATGTCTCAACAGGCAAATAGACACTTTAAAAATAAGAAAAGACAGAAACATACACAAAGCAGTAGTTAAATTTAGGTAACTGATATACAATATAGTTTGAAAATACTGATAATTTCTTCTGTAAATGATGCTGTATTTTGAAAAATGTATTGTTTATAGAATCACTTATTAACATTCAGGGGCATTAGATAATATTTTTTATACAATACACAATAGAAGAAACTGTCCTGCATTAGAAGGATTAACTGGAAACTCCCTCTTAGTATACATAGTAATGAGTAGCAGGAGGATATTTTGCCTGCTTCCTGTAGAATGACTGGTAAGGTGAATGAACTCATGTATATAGTAAACTATTTTTATTCAAAACATATGTGTTATACAAGCATATTATCATCACTAGTTTAGGTAGGAAGCTAAATATTTAGGTCAAAAATTAATATAGCTATAAAAAATAAAGTAAATGATATTCAAAGACACAAAAGTATTTACTAGGTACTGAATAATATATGCCCCAACTCACTGCATCTCCTACGGAATAAGGGAGGATAACACTTCCGAAAAGCTAGACGTCTTTAGATATATGGAAACTTTTTCAGGAATATAAAGAAACAGGAATGTGTCCAATTTTTCCCAAGGCATTTAACACACTCTCGGACATTAACTACCTCATCCAGCAATTTATGGGCCCTCCTTTTGAGTGGAACTAACTGGAAACCTATACTACTTTGAAATTCATACTTCATTTGAAAAGCTGTCTGTCAGAAGTAAGAGAAAGTAATTAGAAGATAATAGGACTTCAGCATTTGAAGGGGGGAAAAAAGCAAGAAAGAATGCTCATAAACATTAACATCTCCATTTTATTGGTATTCCTAAATGGCTGATCAAATCAAGTGTTTAAAACTTGACTAAGTTGTCTGACCAACTACCACATGCCAAGCATCAGAGCTACGGGGCACTGCAGGGACACGCCATAGAAACACTGTCCTTGCCCTCAAGGATCCTGCACTTTAATGAAAAACTTCACAACTAAAAAACCCTAGACAAAATTCAGAAAGAACACAGGCAGCAGTGAGATACCAGTTTGAAGCAAGGGCCTTTAACTCAGGCAGACTAGACTTCTACTGATGGGTTGTAGCTTGGGATACATGGTTAATTCATTTAAACCTCATATCATCATCTCTTAAATGGAAACATGATAGCACCTACATAATCTAGAAGCTTGTGGAAACTTGGTGATGCACCTAAAGTTCTCTGCATGAAAGTGGGCACGTGGTTAATGTGCAATAAATGCTAATCATAATCGAGCAGTCACTGAGGAAAATAGTCGAATTTATGCGATAATTTATGTAAAATAATAATTCAAGTAAAGCACTCAGCACAGTCTACAGCACATAGTAAATGTGTAAAATTTAACTACCATTATTATGTAGTCATTTTATAAAATTAGCTGAGTGTATCAGTTTAGAGCAAAATCTGAGTCAGTTTAAATACATATGTACTCAAGTGTACTGATAGGTAAGACCTTGATCATTTCTGTCATGCATATTTGCATGAAGCTGTATAGTAACCAGGCTATTCTGTGCACATTATTTAATCTTCACTGTGGCCATGAGGGACATGAGAGATGAATTTTATTACTTCCTTTCCACTGGGGAGAGCAATGAGGTTTAGGAGACTGCGGATCATTAGCGTATTTCCTCACTGTCACTCTGGAGAGTAACTCAGGACACGTCTCCTTAGGAGAGCTGGGTTTCCCTAAATGTCTCACCTGACACCTGAATTTTCTTTCGTTTTGTTGGGGAATGTTGCAGACTGAACTGATTTTAGGCTCCAATCATTTCCATACAGATCTTTGGATGCATGTAGCAATTTCAGACAAAATTTTCTCCAATAAGACATGTTCAGTGGTCTTTTCTTCATTAGTCATTAAAAAGGCCTCGTGGTCATGCTCACAGGCAGTGGGATTTAAAGGCAAGATTCACACTTTTCAGGGATTACTCACCTCTGGCCTCCTGGACACTGGCTGATCCATCTGTAAGAGCAGCTTGACAAAAATAGCATCTGCGGAATGAAATAGGAGCTTAATAAGCAGTCCTCCTCTCAAAACATGGTTGTTTCCACTGGAACCCATCTTCTCTGTAGCACCAAATGTCAATGTATGCATGCATCTCTGGAAAATGAAAAACAGTAGCTTAATGTAGGTATTTGATGAATCGGATCACTCATTATCTCAATAACATATGCAAATAAAAAGGCATTTGCCTTTCATTCTGAAGAATACTAAAGTAAAAGTAATCAAATGCCTGCTAAACTTTAGGGAGAATCATTTTCTTCTATTTCTCCCTAAAATTGGGATGAGATCACAAACATCTAGCAGGGCTCTGACCACAAGCTACAGATGGACAAATTACTTTATGACAAATCTTATTTTTGTAAATTCTTTCTAATCTATGTGATACATATGATTAAAACATGAATATCTGCAATACTAAGATTAAATGACAAAGATCTAGAGGCAAAAAAACATTCATGAGTGTACAAATGTCCAAAAACATCATTAGAAAGATATCAGAGTAGGAGGAGCCAGAGCTAACAAGAAGCCCACAGTGAGGTTAAATGCCTCTATCCATACCTAAATCAACTCACACGGAGCAGGGCGTGTTGCAAACTCCTACAGTGGAAGCTCACTCACTGAGAGGCAAAGTCCCATGATATGTTTATATGCACATCCCAGAGCAGAACTGAACATTTTTTGAGCATCCAAATGTATCACAAGACTGAGACTTTTAAAGGATGTGGAAGAGCAGCTTGTTTATTTCTTGCTGTATCTGGGTGTTTGTTTTCAAGGTCACTTAGAAAAAAATGCCTGACAACTGGGGAAAACATTTAACTTCTGACAAGTCCTAGCCATGCATACACACAGTGAATAATTAGCAGAGGGGATTTAGCTGAGCAGCACCACGCCTGCCTCACAAGCACAAGGTCCTGAGTTCAACAACAGTACCAAAAATTAAAAGAATAATTAGGATAGGAACATCAAGATTTATATGATGCTCTGTTCTTGTACAGAAATTATCTGCCCTAGATAGTATTTTCTCTTCACTTACCTCAGTTTCTTAACCTACAAGATGAGAATGTTAACACTTGCTTTATAGCTTTGTTTAGTTAATCAAAGAAATTAACAAAGCACACTTAAACATCCTTTAAGTGTGTAGGCTACAGCCTCCATGGTGTCTGTAGTATTCAAGTGCACTATAAATTTAGATTGGCTACTTATATGTTTCTTGTGAAACAGATCTCTGCTCTGACTTGGCCCACTAGTTATTACATTTCCTTTGAATTTATCTCCCCAAGGCTTCTTGCTGTGTAAGAGTTGGATCCGCTGACCTTGTAGTATGAACTATGCTCCTCTGAGACAGATCTCTAATAGAAAACTGCCGTGGGCTGGAGCTGTAGGCCCCACTCTTTGAGGACAGCTGCTGTTTCATATCTGACATGTGGTTTTCGTGCACTTAAGTAGCAACTGCCTTTTCCTGGGTTGAGTTCTGATGGAACTGTCCAGATAGATTCCCTCTCGGGTATGACTGGCCTCAAATTATTAGTCTTTTGTAAGTTTAACTTCATCTGTGTGTGTGTGTGTGTGTGTGTGTGTGTGTGTGTGTGTGTGTGTGTATGAGTGTATGCATGTGCGCTTGGGTGACATGCCTTAAAACAAAGTTCACTACCTCTCCTGAAACAAGGACCTAGACTACGGATAGCAATGAGGTCAATGTGTAATTTCCAACTCAGCTAAACCTTCTCTTCTGAACAATCTGTACTAATAAGGGCCTGCACACTACCTGTGTGTCCCTTTCTTCCCTGTAGTAGACATTTCTGAGGGACTCCCAGGCCAGGTTCTGCCTCTGGCATGATGAGCAGCCTAGCGCTCTGGAATGACAGTCTTGTTGAAAAACTGGGCTCAAATAGAGCTCATGAACTTGATTCCTGATGATCTTGGTGGCAGCAATCTTTTATCAAAGTGCACTTTAGAAAAGTAGATGACAGTTCCAACTCTTTCCCTAATGGCATGCGGAGCTCTCTATTAGGATTTATATCACTGAAGTTGCTTTTGGAGGGAGTTGCCCATAATTATTTCTTTTATGTGTTACAGAAGCTCTACTATAAGGTTTAGCAGCTTTGCCCTGGGGAAATGTGAGGCAGGATTACAGTATTAAGCCCCACCTCCAGTCTATACTTTTTAGCAGAGATCAGGCCCATAGGACCTAAAACCAAAGCAATCGAAACAGGTCAAAAGGTCAAATGATCAAAAACTAAAAGGAGCCCAAAATTTAAAAAATTCACAAGACTGACAATGACTTTTGTTAAATCTCAAAACCCTATGTTTTACTTAAAAGCTTTGCTCTGCATTATTTTTATTTATTTTTGTAAATGGCATAAGTGAAATGGTGTAGAGACATAATCAGTAGCAAGAGAAAATTCTCAGGCACTATGAAAAAACAATTGAAAAACAAATCCCTAAATACTGACTCTTTAGAACAGATATTCTCTGTCTTGTTAAAATTCATGCCACTGTAATATTATCTGAATAAAGTGAGTGGGAGTAAATTAGAAAGGAGAACAGAAAATTCAGGCAGGATCAACTGGGGAATCTGAATGTTTGAGAAACTCGAGTTGGTGGAGGCTTGGGGAATGTATGGTCCTGACTTACAGTTGGCAGAGAGCAGGACTTGGCAAGTGCTCGAGATGGAAGGCTGGTAAGGGATGAGAAAGCCTGGCTTGAATTCAAATTACATTACAAGTGTTATTCATTCTAGATTTTTCCAAACTCACAATGCCAGAGCCAGAATTTCTGCTCTAAACTTCTTTACTTCAAAGGCTGTCTTTCAGACACTTGAAATGCGCCTGAAAGAAGATGTCTTTCACCATCTTCATCTGCGATTAGGGTAATAATAAAAAGGCCCTCCTATTTTGACATAAGAATGTTACACATTAACATACATAAAGCTCTTAGTATAGTAGCTGACACATAATAGGAGCTTATCATCAGTAATATCAGCATTACCCTTTATACTATGCCACCGTCAGAAAGGGTGACAATTTTTAAGTGAACCCAGCATGCAACTTGACCTATTTCTTCTGCCTCTATAAAAATCCAAATGGAATCGTAAGAATTCTTCAGGAGCACTGAGTCCATGGACAATAGAAAGTGGCAGACTCCAAGCCAGCGTCTTGCCCTATGCTGCCTTTTAGTAGGTGTTTAAGCTGCGTGGGGACCACAAAATAGTCCCCACACGGGACAGCACATAACAGAGAACCAGACCCACGTGACCACACTTGTACTTTACTGTGGTTTGACCACAGTACAAGAAACAGTCAGGAGTGAGATGTCTGAACCAAAAGCAGCAATAACTGAAGTGACCAACTTTGCGGCATGGTCCTTGGAAACCAGGCCGAGCAAGAGACAGAAAGGGACAAAACAGAACCATTTTGAAGCAGTTTTTACATCTCATTGCTTTACTAAGTTATCCATATTGTGAAGGTAAGAAAACTAACACAGGAGGGGTAGAGCGATTCACTTCATTTTACATAAAACCCACAGTCCTTGCATGTTTCAGCCGTACTCAACCCTATATTCTGCATTCCACCACCTATCACACACCAGCTCGGCCGCACTCCTCCACCACAGGGCTGCAAAGTATGGACGCTTGTTATTCCTCCACTGGACGTTCAGTATTCGTCTACTGGACAAAGTAGTTCCAGCAACTCAATTTGTATTAATCCCAATGATTAAGGCAATGATTTCTAATCTAATTTGTCATAAGATTCCCATTGTGGTATTACTTTTTCATCTCAGCAATTTTTGTTTTGACTATATAAAGTCCAGGGGCGTCTGGCAAACTGAACATTGTCACTGTGTTGTTCCACAGGTTGGGGAGCAGCACCTTCAAAAACATGCAGCGCCGGCACACAACTTTGAGAGAGAAAGGCCGCCGCCAGGCCATCCGGGGCCCAGCCTATATGTTCAACGAAAAAGGCACCAGCCTAACCCCCGAGGAGGAGCGCTTCCTGGACTCGGCCGAGTATGGCAACATCCCAGTGGTCAGGAAAATGCTGGAGGAATCCAAGACCCTCAACTTCAACTGCGTGGACTACATGGGCCAGAACGCGCTGCAGCTGGCCGTGGGCAACGAACACTTGGAGGTGACTGAGCTGCTGCTCAAGAAGGAGAACCTGGCGCGAGTGGGGGACGCACTGCTGCTGGCCATCAGCAAGGGCTACGTGCGCATTGTGGAGGCCATCCTCAACCACCCAGCCTTTGCGCAGGGCCAGCGCCTGACGCTCAGCCCGCTGGAGCAGGAGTTGCGAGACGATGACTTCTATGCCTATGACGAAGACGGCACGCGCTTCTCTCATGACATCACACCCATCATCCTGGCGGCGCACTGCCAGGAGTATGAGATTGTGCACATCCTGCTGCTCAAGGGCGCCCGCATCGAACGGCCCCACGACTACTTCTGCAAGTGCTCTGAGTGCACGGAGAAGCAACGCAAAGACTCCTTCAGCCATTCGCGCTCCCGCATGAACGCCTACAAAGGGCTGGCGAGTGCTGCCTACCTGTCCCTGTCTAGCGAAGACCCTGTCCTCACCGCACTTGAGCTAAGCAACGAGTTGGCCAGGCTCGCTAACATTGAGACTGAATTCAAGGTAACTCTCCCACTCTGCACCGTGCAGGCAAATTGTCTGGAGGGCTCCTCCTGGGACCAGGGGCAAAGCGGGTACTTTCAGTTTAAGAAAGGGTGCAACCCCCTGGGCCTTGCTGATCTTGATTACAGACAAGGCTGACACATCCCATTTGAGTCAGCTGTGGTCCCCAAGGAAAGGCAGCCCACTGGGTGGAATGTTCTAAAACTCCACACATGTGGCATAGTGACCTTCACAAATGCTTGTGGTAAAAGGAAAGCAACTTGCAGGAGTAGGATGCTACAGACCTTAGCTCTGCCCTAGAGGAGCAGAAAGGCCTAGGACACCTCATGGCCTGAGGATATTGCGTGGCCTGGAGCTCAGGCTCCCTGATCACTCACCTGCAAGATTCACATCTCTGTCCCATCTTGGGATGTGCTGATCTTAGGGTCAGCCTGAGTCAGACAAATAAAAAGAACTCTGGGGCACCCTTTCTTAAACCCAGCCAGCTATGGCTATTGTCCTATCAGTGGCCTGTGGAGGAAGCACGTGAAAAGGAAAATAAGGATGTCTTTGTACAGTTGAATTTGTTCCGCTAGGAAAGTCCCTGAGACCAAGTCTTGAAACTGAGCCTCCCAGAACAGCTCCACCCATCACCCGTCCCAGAGGCTGGAGGCTCATCTCCCAAGCCTGTTATTCACAGGCTTTACTGCTCCCCTGAAAGCCAAGACTGGGACCTAATGTTCAGACATTCTTTTGATGTGATGTTCAATAACAAGAACAAACATTTCAGAGGCATGTGTTGTATACCAGGCACTGACCGCTTTACTCAAGTGATCTTATTTATCCTCCTTGACCAACCATAGGGCAGGGGCACTATTATCCCATTGGTTATGGGCACACAGCCAGAGAGGGGGCAGACGGCTAGTAACACTATTGTTCTAGTCTCGGCACTCAGACCCCACAGCAAGCTTAGCGCTCTAACAACTGCGCCAGAGGCCTTGGTCATGAATTGAACTTCTCAGAGTTTTAATGACCAGAAGTTTCATGGCGCCTAGTATATCTGAAGAGGTGTCAGACACAGGGTTGGTATTTGAACTGAGAAAAGATGTTACTTTCTGGTAAAAAGTTCATTATGTAAATCATGTTTGAGTGCAAGAGCTGTCACTACATGAGATACACTTAGATGACCAAGGGTAGGTTCCATGGACAATGGAGGTTCCACTAGGCCATAGTGTCGATGAGGTCTAGAAGAAGGTGGATGTGGTCAGCTCTTACTCAGGAGGAGGAGTTGGGTCAGTAGGAAAAGGAAGGTGTTTGAATATATTTGAATGAGGCAAGTAAAGATAAGGTCCAGGAGTAGGCCTACAGTCATAGTACTCAAGTGAAGGCATGACTGCCAACAGTTCAGGCCAGCCTTAGCTAGATAGTGAGTTCAAAGCCAGCCTGGAATACGTAGTGAAATTATGTCTCAGAAAAAAGAAAAAAAAGATAATGCCTGGAGAAAACCAGAGAGGGGAGGAAACCAAGGACAAGTTTTTTATGACTACAATACAGACTTCCTGTAGGGGCACACAGAGGGATGCTGAAGAGATTATTTGGCACAGGCCTCAGAGTACCTTGACTTTTGAACACTATCTTGGTGGGAACTTGAGAGTCACCAAAAGTTTGTGATTAAGGAGCTACAGTGATGAAAAGTCAAGTTTGGGAAATGTATTTGGTAAATAAGATGAACTGAAAGATTTGAACAGAGACTGGGAAATGAGATGAAGGAAAAGGGCAATTTAATTATAAATACACAAGGCCATGAAAGCCTTTCCATAAGAAGAGATTTGTCCTACAAGCCTGAGATAGATAGGCCAGGCCAAGTGAAGTCCATGGGCCCTGAAGATTGTGAATAAATAATCCTGAAATGAAGCTCATTTTATTCCATCTGTTCCCCTAACTCAGACCACTGACTTGGCGCCACTTTTATAAAAACTGCACTGCCCATGGCCTCATCCAGACAACTTAGATGCTCCCAAGAAATATAGCTATTTCCTCTTCTTTGCTTGTTTTTGTACAGTAGGTGTCATCTACTTACATAGAGGCCACAGGTGTCCCAAGGAAGGCTGGTGGAACTTTGCTTATTCCCCTACCGTCAGACCATTCTGTATGGAAAGGAACAGCATAGCCAAGTCATTCAAATATTTCTAAGCATGAAAAAAAATCTGAGCAAAATAAGATTTTTGAATCGGATTATCTGGATAGTTGCACAATTCTCTGTTTATCTCACATCTGGGAGCATGCCAGACAAAAAGGAAATGATACTAGACTAACATTTGGAAATCTGGTCCATTTGTTTCTTTTACTAAGACCCAAAGTCTGAAATATTTTAGTGTACATAACTTCTAAAATTGGAAGCTTGTTGAAAGCATCTACTATGATATGTTAGTTTAAAACATAAATTATAACAATTGTGGACAATTAAGAACAACGCTAACACGATGACAAATCCTTTCTGCAACACAAGCACTTACTCAGGATAAGAGCTACAATAAGTGTATTTGTTGGCTATTAACATCCCCCTAGTTACCTTTGTTTGAAATAATGTCTTTCAGATCGTCGACAAATGGTACATTATAAATTAACATAACTGTGCCTTTAGAGCTTTATTACTTATTCAACTATCCTTGCATGTGCATAGCTGACATTATAAATCTTGTCAGAGAATAGCTTAGCAGGAGAGAAGTCAAATTGGAATAAAAGAACAAAGAGCAAGGAGATGTGCTCTAAAATGCACTCCAAATGAGTCTGTTGTGCTTTCAAGGGAACACATGGTGCTGCTCGTAGTCACATGGGATGGAAACAACGCCACATTATCAATTATGTTAAAGCAAGGTATTGCTGGAAAGATGTCATATGTCATCATCTACCACCTTTAAAATAGTCATCCTAGAAGCACTCTCCTCGACTAGGAAATATCATTCATTTTAAGTCTGAATTCAATTTGTCAGGCTGTTTTTATTTGGAGCTGTTTTAATTTATTACCACAATAGAGTCCTAGCATTTATAAGATCTACAGTCAATGTTGAAGTCTCCAGTAAACTGGCTGAGGTCAGAAGCCATTATTTTTGGTGGGGAAACTATATAGCTTTTCAAATATTTTCTTATGTATCTTTATTTTCTTGGGGCTAGAAAGTCATTAAAATTCACTGTGGTCATTGAAAATTACCCATTACTTTGAATAGTACCCAGTAAAGTAATAACTTCATTATAAAGTAATAAACACTCCAGAAAGATATGATGAAGCTAATGAAGAAATCTTAAAAGGATAATCACTTCAGCTGAGGAAGCAAGTGATTACCCACAGTTTATACTTTCAATAATATGTATTTAATAGAGGCATCTCATGGACCTAGTAAAATGAAAAATTCTAAAAAAGATTACGTGCTGATTGTGGCAATACAGCCCACACATTAAATAAAAGGCAACCAAGCAGGTAGGGGATATAGCTCAGTGTGACACAAGCCTACCTGGCAAGCTCAAGGTCCTGGAAAACAGTAATAGACAGCTGATCACATACTGCACTATACATACGTGTATGTAAGGCAAAGTGGATCTTCTTGGTCTGACCTAAAACAAGGCTCAGGAACACTGTCAAGAGTTGACATTTTGGTTAATTGGTTTACCTTTGCTGTAGGAGAAAGAAAGGAAAACTGGTGTAAGGAGGACTGTTCAGAGGCGCGTTGTCCTGGCAGAACAGGCTCTCTGTGTAGAAGAACCTGGAACAGCAAGGAAAAGTAATGTGTATGTGTCAATTAGGGTACAGTTCGTGTCACTCCAACATCAGGAGGCCTCTGTAGCGACTGTTTTAGTCTACCTGGCTTTGTCGTCATCTGTCTGATAAAATTGCCTTTGTTTTACTGATATCACCCTAGTCAAATTTCTGTGAAGTTTTTCTATGTATAATGATTATCTGAGTTTCAAAACAATTAGAAGTTGATTTTTCTTCCAAAACAGAGTATCCCTGGAAGCAATGCCCAGAGAAACAGAGTGGGGCATGGGGAACGAGAGGATGACAAGGGAATCTTTCAGAGTGAGCTTTAAGGCTTCGTAAAGAAAGACAGCAAGATGTAGCCCAGGAATCGCTCTTACTTGCACATTTTGCTTCAATTTCAAAGCATCCAGGATTCCCTAATCAGGGAGCTGTGTAAGTCCCCCAAACAGGGTATCCGAGTCAGCATTTCACCCTACTCAAGACTAGCAGAGGCGCTACTGAGAAAGCTCTTCCCCTGACACCTGGTAAGGAGGCTGGGCTGTGCTTCAGGCCCAGCAATTCATTCTTATGAAACCTCTGAGGGGAAGAATAAGGGGAAAGAGAGCTAATGCTGTGGCTCATCCCATTTAAAGGGCTAATGACCTCTCTGCTTCTCAATGGATGTTAACCACGTGCATTATGAAAAACAGATGATGAATTATGTGTTGATGTTTACACTTTTATTTTTAAATGCAAAAAAAAAAAAACTCTTCAGAGTTTTTAATACCATGAATTAAATATGCAGAATGATAAATCACATCAATTTGCCACCTGCTGTGGTCTTAGTGAGATCTCATCATGGAAGGTAAAGATGTTACCATGGTAGTTTATGACCTGCTTGCAAATTCATCAAAAGGGAACAGGGGACAGGGGAGAGGATGGGACAAGGAGAAGTGAGTTACACTGTGGCCCTGAGAGCTCAGAGCACACCTGAACTCAGGAGGACCTGAGCCAGGGAGACAGGAAGCTAAGCAAAGACCAGAGCTGGGCCAGAGGTAGCACCTGAGGCTGAAGAGGCCTGTTGCCTCTGCCTTTAGGGTCCGAACCAGTTTCCTCTCATGCTTTGAAGATTTCTAGGGTTTTTACATTGTATAGGCCAACAGCTTAGGAAAATACATTTCCTTGAAGTTTGAAAGGTTGGCTTGTAGTATAAACAAACTTTTGCTTAATAATTTGAAAGGGGTGACTGTGTACAGTCTTGCATGGTGGCCCACCCTCAGGCTGTAGGGTATACTTCCTTTCTCACTTCCACTTAGTCCAAATTCACACAACAGAGCCTGTTTTCTTTTCCATCTTTCATAAAACTTTGATACTGGGGCCGGAGATTTAGCTCAGTGGTTCTGGCACCTGCCTTGCAAGTGCAAGGACCTGGGTTTGATCCCAGTTAACCACATGTAACAAAACCAGGTGTGGTGACTCAAACCCAGCAGCAATCAGTACCACACACCACAGTGCCGGGCATGGTGGCTCACACCTATAATCCCAGCACTTGGGAGGGAGAGGCAGGAGCTATTGTGAGTTCAAGGCTGAGCTCAGGGCCAGCCTGACTACAAACAGCAAGACCCTGTCTCAAAAACAAACAAACAAAAAAGGATATTGTATTTTTGGTTAATTACGTTTTTTTCTTTGTCTATTTTGGGGATACTCCCTCAAATTCAGAGGCAGGAGGATTGCTGAGTTCTAGGCTGAGTTTAGCCTGAACTACAAAGCAAGATCCTGTCTCAAAGATAAAAACCAAAAACATTGTTTTAAAAATACATGTAGGAGATGATTTGAAAATTGTTTTACACTGAGAAAATATTTTTAAGCTGCAGGTATGAAAGGAGAAGTATTGTATGCACGTGGTGTGTGTGTGTGTGTGTGTGTGTGTGTGTGTGTGTGTGTGTGTGTGTAAAAGAATGTAGGAGAAAAGTCCTCCTCACAGACACAAATATACACCCTCAGGGATCTAATGGTGTCTTTCTACCCTGCAAATGAACATCAGACAGAACACAGAGTGAGCATGGGAGGGAAGATTACAGGCTTTACCAAACACACACAGGTAAGGAGCAGTCGGTGTCTATGTCTATCACTAGCATCCAGCTTTGAGCACAGGCCCTGTTCTTGAGATTATAACCCAGGGACTGGCTTGTTTTAGGAAAGGGGACAAAGGTGACTCTGTCCAAGGTAGCTTTGTCTTTTTCTATTTCCTTACCTAAGTATATGGAGAAGCACTTTCACCAGGGCCTTCTTTAATAAGTCATTACGGAAGATAAACTGATTAATGCATCCTTTAATGACAGTTTTTCACTGGATCACAAATAATGTCTAAAATTAGATGCTGTTACTCTTCCAGGTCTATGCCATAGAGCATCTGCCTCAGAATAGAGGGGGACAGTGCATGTTCGGGTGCACATATTCCAAGGAGACCAAGGGTGCTCCTTTGCTCAGGGCCAACCTCTGGGTACTGCCTGATGCAGCCATACTTCATCATCTTCAGGCCGGAGAGTGGGAAACAAAGTTCTTGGTCCTAGAGTCAGACTGACTTGGGTTCTATCTCCACCTAGTCATGGGTTCTTAGGCATCTGTTTGAAGTTAACTTCTTTATTCAAAAAGTGGAAGGTGGAGGGGAAGGATCAGATATTTCAATTAAATAGGCTGTCCCCTCACACATTTTCTCTCACCCTCATCTGTCCAGCCTATACGTAACACAATGATTCATCAAGTCACTAAGTACATTACACCCCCCCCATTTAAGCTCAGAAATAACCTGGAACATAGTAGACACTCAGTTAATATTAGCTTAGTAAATAAATAAATAAGCTGACGAATTAAATTATGTATAATGAAGTCTCAAGGTGCTAGCAAGGATTAAATGAGATCAAAAATATAAAATTCTTCATCACAGAGAACTCCCCACAGAACGAGCACTAGTAACTGTTCACCAGACGGCTCAGTGGAGTTTCTCTGTGGCTTCCCAAGCCCCCTGGGTCTTTAATACCACAACTTTTCCTCCCAATAAACATAGTTTAAATTTCAACATCTCCTATATTCAAGAGGTATTCCTGATTTGGTCTAAGCTGCCCATCTCTCAGCAGACCTTTATGGTATAAGAAAAAGTCTACATGTTTGGGTTTCATGGTTAAAAATAGGCCATGGTTTCATTTCTTGGTTGAAAAAAATGCAAACCACTGAAACCAAATAAGCTAAGAATGCCAGTAAAACACTACTGTAAAAAGACATAGTGTGGGCAAAGGCAGAAAAACAAAACAAAAGGGAAGGAATGGGCAAGCAGAGCTCTTGCCGGATACAGACAGAGATTATTCTTTTGAAAAATATCTCCATAGAAAAGATTCATCGCTGCACACACACACACACAAAAAGAAAGAAAGAAAGAAAAAAAAAAAAAACATTTCCTATACAACTGCAACTATCAGCCTGAAATATCAGAAATACACAGAAAATGGAGACCATTCTTTGAGAAAATTTACCAATGAGTAATAACATAAATCAAAAGATTTTTCTTTGGGGAAAAAAAGAAATAAATCAAAATACTATATAAATTAATTGTGGCAGAGTAGCATTAATTGAATATGCTGCACGGAGGCACATGTTTTGCTAGGAATAAACTTATTATCCAAGCAAATGTGGAAAAAGTATGTTAGGATGATGGGAGAGTAACAGGGGCTGTGGACTCAGACTATCAGGGCTAGTCTTTAGTCAGAGAGATATCTGACATTCTTGCAACAAATACCTATTAAACCTCTAGTCTGAGCAAAGCTCTGGGCTGGGTGTTGCTATGAATGATGAACAAGATAAAGTTGCTATCCCACTGTCTAGTGCAGGACAGAAGCAATCTTTGTTTAACCATAAGCATGATATTAAAAATCATAGGATACAGTTTTCAAAGTCCTGAGTTAGTACTTAGGGAGGTAGGTGACTGTGGTGTACAGCAAGCGCCCAGAGATTTCTCAGAGAAGGCAATGTTTACTTGAAGTCCAAGGCTATAGAGATAAACAGACAACAGAGGAGCAAGGAAGAAGCTTCTAGGCAGAGAAAAAGCTCATGAAATAGCCAAACATAGGGATGGATAAAGATGCCTAAGAACTGTGAGTGCCATAGTATAGCTCTATTATAGAGAACAGAAGGGCACACAGAGGGTGAGGGGGATGCTGCTGAGTCCTCTGCTGTGGTCTTAACCATGTGGCAATGTAAGAACTGCCCTTCGTTGGAAACTACCGGAGACTTTCGGCAGGTGTGAGTGACTCACAGCTGCAGTTTGGAAAGATCCAGTGAGTCTGATGTAGAAAAGGGAATAGAGAGGACAAGAATGGGGAGAGCTGAAGATTTCTGTAAGAAGCTGCGATCTTCCCTGGAAAAGGAGTGCGCAGCACACAAGCGCAGAAAGAGCCGCACACCTCCACATGGAGAAGTCCTAGTACAGAGGCTATGACCGCCTGTAGGGCCGCGCTGTCGTGACGAGCTTCCCAGGACACCACTTCTCCTATCTCTGGGATCTTTCAGTATTCACAGTGATGCATCAGGCAGTGAAGAAGAACTGGGTGAGAAAGCAGAACAGAGGCAGCTGTTTCATTTCTCCTCCAAGGCAGAAGCTCAGGACAGCACAACGAAGCAAAAGAGTAATCCAGTCCCCATTTTACCACCTTGACATTTGCAGATAGGAGAAGTTATATTCCAGGCTTGACCAAACTGTTCATTACAAAGCATGGAAGGGCAGAGGTATTGAAAAGAGGGTTCAGAAGAGATAATCCCAGCACAGAAAAGATTTGACTGGACTTTAATCTTTCTACAGCGTTTTCCAGACTCTGAGGACATCTTTGTTAGTCTGCTGGCTTCCTGGAGCATGGAAATTTTTCATTAAAGGAATCTTATTTCTGGTCTGTGTTAAACTGGGAGATGGTGTAGCATAAATAAGGCATATAGATTTCTCCATTCTTCTTCCTCCTTCCCTGCTTGAGTCTTTGGATGTTGGTACAGCAGGCAAAGAAGACCCTTCATATAGTCAGAGCCTTTCTGGTGACCTAAAAGTCTCATTAGAGGACATCCGCTTGAGCCTGGCTAGCTGAACTGGTTTGCTAATGCTGCCATAAACACCCAAACTCAGTGATTTAAAACAACAGAATTTTATGGTGTCATAGTACTGAGGGCTGGAAGTCTAAGCTCATGACAGTTACAGAGCCATGCTCTCTCTCTGAATGCTCTCAGACAGAATCTGTCCTTTCTTCTTCCTACTTTCCGGCAGTTCCCACCAGTGCTTGTTTAGTCAATGAATCACTCCAATCCCTGCTGTGTTGTCATGTAATTTAGCTACACATAGGTATTTGCATGTGTGTTCTATTTCCATAAGGATTCCTGTGCTACTATGCTACCAAATAAAGTCACATACAGACACTCCAACAAGGACATGTGTTAGGGTGACACAGTTCAACCCAAGACACTGGAAAAAGTACCAGGTTGAGATGAAAAAGAGAACACTAAGAATAAAAATCCAGATGGACTTTCAGAGTACAGAAGGGCAGAAGCCAAAGGGAAGTTATTTTGGGAAGCATAAGACCATCATATACTAGAAGGTCAGTCTACAAGGAAAGGGAGAGACTGCTGCTGCTTCCTGTTGACCAGGCACCACCCAAGCTAAAGATAGGAGAAGTCCATAAAGATATGTGTCTACAGGGGGGGAGGATTTGGAGGGGGTAAGGGAAGAAAACATCTGACAGAAACAACTGGAGGAAACTTGGGAGCATTTCTCCTCTCAAGTATTAAAAAAAGACATGTTTGAGTATTGATCTGAATATAATAAAATAAGACACTACTGATTATAATAGAAGAAATCAGAAAGTTACATCAATCCCAACATCTATGAATAACTCTATTTTGGTATGTTTCCACTCAGAGTCTTCCCATCTCCCAGGTGGAGAAATATGAATTATTCAGCTAATACACCATTACCATCACATTTTTGTTTGGTCTTCTCCCCCACAAAACAGAAAAGGAATTTTTAAAAAATCTCCAACCTATTTAGATCTACAGGTACATAGATAACTAAGTATCTTTCAGTTAAGAAATATATCCTTTGTATATACTGTGTTCTCAAACTACTAAAGGTTAAGCATACATAAGGGCCATCAAAATCCTGTGTGAAATTTACATTCTAATAGACTACAGAAAAATACAATTTGACTTGTGTGTCTTAACAAATTACATATAAAGGAAAATAGTATAACACGTGGTCTTTCTTACTCTCATTCGACATCATGTTTTTTATGTTCTCATTCCTTCTATCTACCATCTAGTTTTCCTTTTCTACACCTAGTGTCTTTTACTTATTCATTCCGATAGTGATGGCCACTGAGATGGCCTCTTCTTGTTCACAGAAATTTGGATGCAAAGGACATGCCTGTACCCCGACAGTCCTATTTAGGATGTATAGACCCTGGTGGGAAGGTCTGTAGTTAACTGAACACAGCAGATCGCTGCCAGAAGCCCCGCCCTTGTCTGTACTCCCTTGGGGACTTTGGTTTGCCATGCACTGAGTGCATTAGGCATTACACTGCTTTCTCATCTTTGTCAGTAAGAGGAATGCAAAGTCATTTTGAGTTTTTCTAATGGCTGGAGAGAGTAAGCACTTTCTATACTATTTAGCTAGAGTTTCTCCTTTCTGTAAATTTTCTCTTCTAATCCATCCTTCACTCACTTTTTAAACAGGATTTCTGTCTTGGGGTATTTTAAAAAAAAAATTTTCCTGCAAGAATTCCTTATATATTCTAAATAATAGTTCCTTGCCTATTTCAGACAATGCAAATGTCTTCTCCCAGTCTGCCACTTCTCTGTGTAGGAGTGAAAAGGGTATAATACCTCTCTGATCTATCACAAGGGACATGGCTGGCATACTTACAATAAAAGACAGGTTAATGAGAGAAAAGCATGGAAAATTTATCTCTGAAGTTTTGTATGACTCAAAAACCTTCAGAAATCAAGACTCAAAGACCCAGAGAACACTTTCCCTTTTTATATTTAGGTTCAAGAGCCATGACTGGACCACCGGGTTATATCCAATGACAGCAGACTGAGGGAGGAGACTCAGCCAGGTGTGTCCAGACCCATTCCTTCCCCCTGGGTATGAGACTGAATCGTCTGGAATGAGGGTCTCTGACATATTTTCTGGGAAGGCGGGTCAGAAGATTTCTTCATAGCCAGCTATCCCACCATAGTGCATGGAAGGTGAGAGTAACCTGCCTGGTGTTGAGGTCCTACTTACATCCTTCAGTTCAAAGAACTTCAAGATGATACCTTCTAAGCACTAACATCTGTTAAACATGCCTGTCAAAAAGTGTGATTTTTTTTTTGTTTTTGAGACAGGGTCCCACTTTGTAGTTCAGGCTAGTCCTGAACTCACTATATAGCCCAGGCCAGGAACCCTCCTGCCTCTGCCTCCCAAGTACTAGGATTGCAGATGTCAGTCACCACAGCTGGCACTGTTGTATGGGATTACCAGGGATCAAACTTGGGACCTTGCTGCTTGCAAGGCAGATGCCAGAACCACTGAGATGAATCCCTGGCCCAGAAAGTCTAATTTTTGAAATGGTATGTGTGTTTAACCTTGCTTTAAAATACTCCTTTTCTATCCAATGTCATAAAGATACTCTCTCGTATTACATTTATTTTTTCTTCTATTTCTTTAAGAGACTTATCAGTCATATGTAAGCTCTTAGCCCATCTGTAGTTTTCTTTTTTATGTGCAGTGAGTTTCTAACAGGCTTTGTTTTTCTTTGTATGGTGAATTTCCCAGTAGTATCTATTAAATAATCTAATTTTTCTCCACTCATCTGTGGAGAAGCCACAGATGCCACCTTTATCATATACCAATTCCTAAATACACATTTTCTATTTCTAAACTTACTATTATATTCTAGTATTCTATTATTCCATACAATTCTCCACATTTCATTTCTAGGGCTTTCTTTTATGACTCATTACTAAATAGGGAGATCCAGTTGTAGGATTTTATTTCTCTACACATATATTTGTCTTTTACAGTGATGATAAGGCTGCATAAACAATTTGGAATCCTGTTTTTCTCATCCACTTTATGTTAAATACTTGATAAAAACACAGTTCCTAGAAAATTCTAGCATCATAATCAATAAATCTAAATCTCTAAGGATGAGCAAGTTCCCAGCCATGAGTACTTCTGTGACCTAGCAGGGTACAGGGATGGCCCCAGGCACTGAGGCAAGGTCAGAACTATGGGGAAAAGGTGTTCTGAGAAAGTGTTAATAAAAGAAACTTAAAAGAAGGAAGACATGAAAGGAAGTGATGATTCCCTTGCATGTTAAACCCAGGATAGGTACTGTATTGGTCAGTTTTCCCATTGCTGGGACAAAATAGCTGATGCAACTTAGAAAGGAAAAGATGACTCTGGCTCATGGTTACCAAAGTCCAGTCCCTGGTCTGCCAGGTCCAAGGCAGAAACTTCACAGTGGGAGAGTGCAGTGGAGGAACGCTGCCCAGTCTGCAGAATCTAGGGAGCAGAGGGCTGGAGAGAGAGCTAGAGAGAATGGAGCCAAAGATCAGATACAGCCTAAGGTCACATATCTGTGATCCACCCAGAGACACCCAAGAAATATGTTTTACTGATCTTTTGGGTATCTCTCAAGCCAATCAATTTGGCATTCAAGATCAACCATCACAGGTATTTTTATGCACAAATTTTAGACAGGAAATCACAAAAGCCATATTCAGCTCATTTTTAAAGGCTTTTGTGTTTGTTCTGGTTTTGGATTACTTTAGTGTTTTGTTTTTAGGGTGCCAGCTGGTAACAAGGCATGGTTTTTCTCTTATCAGCAAATGCCTTCATAGCCCTTGCATTCAGGACACAGTTCCATTTAATGCCAATCAAGAAAACTGAGAAATGTGCATTTGATTACAAAGTAAAAATGTCTCAGATGTAACAATTCAGAGGTCTCTCTCGACACTGATGAACTATGTTTCTCTTTTCCATGCATAAACTATGTGATTAATACCCACCACAGATGGCACAGAGTCAAACACAAAGTAGGAACAAGAAACTCTGAACTAAACTCTCTTCAAATGCCCTGGCATGAGCTCCTTTCCCAAGTAGGCATTCCCTGAGCAATGCACTCTTCCACCTGCTCCCAATTAAATGGATTGTGTGTGTACCTTCTATCCTCTCTTCATAATTCTTCAAGGCCAAGAGGTCTAAAGGAATAGAACAAGCTCTGGTCACAGTAAAGGCAATGTGGCGTAAGATTTAGTGAACGAAACTTGCATACCTAGTCCTAAAATGATACTTATCCAAGAATATTGAGGCTTAAATTTTCTAAGGACTATCAGTTGTCACAGAAGTACTTGTCAAATGTTTACTATTATAATCATCTTTTACATCACCATGATCTCTCTCTCGTCCCTACCTACAGTGTAGTACTGATAGCAATAACCTGTTTTTCTGAGTTCCAGAGCAAAACTGTTAATTACCAATCAGCCAATGCTTTGAAAATTCAGATGGGCCACACAGAAATGTTAAGTACATATGTGTACTTGTTTGTTTCTCTCTTCTCTTCTCCCTTTTCTTCCACTCTCCTCCTTCCTCCTTCCTTTTTCTTTTCCTCTCCTTCCCTACTTTTCCTCTCTCTTCTCTTTCCCTCTGCTTTTCTCCCCTTCTGTCTTCTCTGCTCTCTCCCCCTCAATATAATACCCTTGAGCATAAAGGTATAATTCAGTGGTAGAGCATTTGCCTAGCACGTACGAGGTCCTGGATTCATCCTTAGCACTATCCAAAGAAAAAAGTAAATAAAATAGAGCTCTAGATGATTTCAATACAGTATCGTTATTCATATCGCAGTTGCTTAGATATGGGAGGTCAGAGCTCATGTTTTCATTGTTCGCAGAAATAGTATGCAGCTGACAGCCTTTTGCACAATGAGGATTAATGCTTTGTCTGTTGAGTTAATAGCCTTCCCCTGTTTAAGCTTCTACACAATCTTTAAAAACAATAGCTTGAGCCTTTCTCCATTTCACTTAGGAGCAGTGGACCAAGAATCTTTCTGACAACAGTTTCTCTTTTCTGACAATGACTATTAATTTTATTTGAAGTTCATGCTCCAAGGAATTCATCCAGTACTTTCCCATATCACATCAGAAACGTGATGTTCTGTTTTTTAAACAGTTATTTTAATATAATCATGAAATGAGCTCCAGAGAATGTTGGAGAAGAAGAAAACTTATTTATATGAGGCGGAAAAAAATCAGAAGCCAGAATTTTTTCCTCTAAATAGTATCTCTAAGACTGTAATTTTAGAAACCAGATTATAAGCACAATGTTGGATCTATTCATTACTCAAATATTTCATGCAAATATCTGAGGAGGATTTACACTGGACATTACTAAAGGGACCCAAATAACTGGGGACCTGCAATCAGAATCTTTCCAGAACATGACTTAGGACACAAGTGAAAGCATCATAAGAGGAGAACAGTGCTAGGATGCATCCTTGATGGAAGAAACTCCAGAAACATGTCAAATGAAAAGGCAGAGTCAGGAAAACCAGGCTCTGCCAGGAACTGCTGTGTGACTCTGGCTGATTCATCTCACTGCCTTGTAACTCATGTTCTTAATTCATAAGGCCAAAGTGCTCTCACTAAGACATCTCTTTTTTAAATTTTATTTTATTTTTGTTAAATTTTTTGAGACAAGCTCTCACTTTGTAGTTCAGGCTGTCCCGGAGCTTACTATGTAGCTCAGGCTGGCTTTAAACTCTTGTTAATCCTCCTGCCTCTGCCTCCTGAGTGCTAGGATTGCGGGCATGAGTTACCAGGCCCGGCCAGCACTAAGTCATCTCTTAATAACTCTTCAACCCTAATCTACATCTAAATTAAGATTTAAGAAGAGATTATTCTTCCCATCTTACAGATGAAAAAACAAACAGTGGTTAAAATATCAGCAGAAAGTGGTCTTCTTTCTGGGTATCAAATGCTGTGCTAGGTACTAGGAATATGAGTAGAAATGCACTCCAAGCCTTATCTGCAACACAAGGGAGAGGCTGGAGAGGGTAACAGGATCACTACAGTGTGGCCGAGAATGGGCAAAATGCTTACTTAGAACACAGAAGAAAGCAACAGACTTCCTGGAATGGGAGGGAAGGCTTTCCAGAAGAAGTGATTATTCTGAAGTGGTTCCTGAAAGATGAGTAAAAACTTGATGCATGGAGGACTGAAAGTGGGGCAGAAAAATCAGTTTGTATAACAGCATGTGCTGTTAATACAGTCCATGACATGTGCGAGGCTGAAGAAGAAGCAGGTTTAAGGGAAAGGGGCCAACGTCGTTACCATACCTATAGAGATGCTTGATTTTGCTCTTGCAGCACTGCACCCAAGGAAATGATAATTTGGCATCTAGGTGAAAAAAGGGACTTTGTTAGTAAACTAGTAAGGAAGCTAGTACAAAACTCTAGAAAATAAATGATGAAGAATTTATTTAAGACCAGACTACGTTGGGAGGTTAGGGGTCAAATGGAAGGAGAAGGGATAAACTAGTTCAGAATCTAAAGATCTTGGTAACTAGAAACTGAGTGGATGGAGACATTCCTTCCTGAAGACATGTCAGGGGGTTGGATGAAGGCTTTTACTCTGAGCTTGGAATGTGCAGATTTCAATCTGTCTATGGGACATACCAGTGTGATGATCACATTCCAACTGAATATTCAAATTAACTTCTCAGAAGACAGGGTACGTTTAGAATTAAAAGCCTGGAAAGCAGAACATAGATGATGGTTGGGTCTGTGAACATAAATTAAATTCTGTCCAAAAAAATAATAATAATAATAATAAATAAATAAATAAATAAATAAATTCTGTCCAAGCCTCAGTCTTTTAGCTTATAAAGCAAGTACAATACCTATTTCCAAGTGTTACCCAGCCATTCATTAGATAAATCAGTTTAAAGTGCAAAACTTAAATCTGATGTTCCTGATTAGATTTCAACTTATTTAAATACAATTGCTTACTTATTTTGAATCTATGTTTGCCAGGGCTTTTAGAAAGTCACTGTAGCCATCTCTATACAAGATAATGGCTTTTAAAATCCACCTTCAGATTCATTATCATCACTTTGAGCCAACTACATCCCCTCACAGCTCCCACAAGTTTCCTGGTAGTCACACACCAAGTCTTATTTGCTTCTTGACCATCTCTAAACAAGATTTTAATATCAGCATATGTAAATTAAATCATTTCATGTAGCATTTTTAGGTCTTGTAATGTGTCATGTCATGGGCTAAACCATATGAATAACAAGTAACTCTCAAAGTGTCCGAAGTTCATAAATGCACAGACACAGATCTTAGACCTGTAGCTGTAGGAGCCCAGGACACAAACAGTGAATTTCCCCAGGGACACAGAGAAGCCATGCTGGAGTTACCGACAAATGGCGTTAAGAAAGACTAGGGTTCTTAGATGTGGCAAAGACAACTGTCAGTCCAAGCCTGCAGTGTAATGGACAAAGGCCCCAAAATGGAAGGCAAGATGTGCTTTTTGAGCAAAAATCCACAAACACTGATTTGCCTAATTTGATTTATCATCAGCAAAGTACTACATTTTTAATTGCTACTTTCCATCTCACTATTAGCCCCACTTAGTCAATAGTACTTTCAGCAATCATAAGCAATTTTTTAAAAATTTACTTCTATACATATGCTGTACTTTAATTACTCTTGGAAATGAATCTCATGCACATTTCTTATTCTGAATCCATAATCAAGTGAATCATGACATAATCCTCCAGAAGGGTGTTCTCCGGAGGTGACGTCAGTTCTCAATTAGTGTTTCTCTGAATGTTTCCACAATATGCAGTTAGTAAAATAAGATGCAAAGGTGACATTTATTCTAAACCTCTTTTTAAATTTTATTCCAACTTATCTGAAAAATAACCAAAATTTTCGAGTACAGATTAGAAAAGACAGCAGTTCTGACCCTCTCCAACACTATTTTAGGATTCAGAAAATTTGAATCTAAATCAAAGTGAACCACAACTGGAACACAAGAGCATACCCAGAACTGCATCCTGGTTATACAGTAACATGTTATTGATGTGGCAAATGACTTGTGTAGACAAAAACAAAGATCGTCTATAAGCCTATCATACATTAACATGTTAGGAAACTTTCTTCCATTGTTTGATATCCCAAGCATCCTTCATTTAGCTCTCTTTGTGTACGTTAAACCCCACTCGTATTAAAACTTCAATGTTCCTCAATCCATTTCCATCTCTGTATCCTTATCACCACTCTGTGTGACCTGGTGATTCCAACCGTTCTACCTGATCCTTCAGCCTCCAACCACCATGCTATGGCTGTCCTCCGCGAGGGCCCAGAAGAATCACACTAGCTATAAGGCAGGCCTTGACATCCTCTCACTTCAAGGGTCTCGACAGCTGGATTAGTCACCTTCCCATCACTGGAACAAAATAACCTCACACCACTTACAGAAGGAGAGGTTTGTCTGGCTCATAGTTTCCAGCGGTTCGATCCAAAGTTAGCTGGCTCCCAAGCAGAAGCAGGACGGTGGAAGGGCCAGAGATAGATGCTTGTTCCATGGCAGCCAGAAGGCAGAGAGAGAAGAAAGCAGTGAGGTACAACAATACCTCTTCCAGGTCAGACTCACGGTGATCAACCGCCAACCAGGTCCTGCCTCCTGCAGCACATTTAGCTACTAATTCGTCAACAGACGACCCGTCAATGAGAACAGTGGCTCCATTATGCACCTTGTATCTTCCAAACACTTGAGACTCTGGGAAGGCGGTTTAGAACTAATGTATAACAGTGGTCTATAATGGCTCTGAGATGAAGTTCAAGCTCCAAATCAGAGGATACAAATCGTTCCATGAGCCAGTTCCTGTGTACTTCTCCAAACTCATCCTGCTCCACTCAGCTTCCCTTTGCGTAGTTCTCAGTACTGTCCTCTGTCTTTGTGTGTGTGTATCCTCTGTGTGTGCTTATGATACGGCCTCTGCTTGGCCTCCTCTCCTTCTTGAACTGGGCAACTGAATCAATCTCAAGACAGAGCAGTGACTTATTTCCTCAGAGCCGTCCCCTGTGCACTCAAGCAAGGCTATAGACTGTCTCCACAGACCTGTTCTAAAGCGCTGAGCCTACCTCAGTCCCTTCATCAGTCCAGTTTTGCCATAATAAGTGTGTGCAACAGAAAACTTGACTATTTTTAAAATTAAAATTTATTTTCCTGTTCACAGGTCTGACAGTCAGTGGGCCCAAGGAGAGTAGGCAGTTGGTGGTTACCTAAGGCACACTCTTCTCAGGCAACAGTCAGAAACTCTCAGGAGGCCAACAGAAAATGCATAAAGCCTTTCTCAGACCATAGCTAGAACTCATACTGTCTTTGCTGCACACATTTCACTGGCTAAAGCAAGTCCTATGACCCAAACCAAGGTCAACAGGAAAGAAATGCATTCTTCTCACAGAGATAGGGAAAGGAAGAAGGGGAGTGTTTGCTAGCCATTATCAGGACCATTCTAATGCTCTTTGCATAAGTGGTAATCGATCTTATGAGTTGCTTATGCTAAAAACCTCTGCTTCATCCTTACCACCCGCTTTACTTCATTTTCACTCCACCAACAAATCCTCTTGGCTCTGTCTTTCAAAGACACCGAGAACTCTCTACACTCCTCACCTCCTTGGCTATTTACTGTCCTTATCCTACCCATCTTCACCACTCCTCTGTATCACTATAACAGCCTCCTGATTGCTCCTTCTGTTTCTGCTCTTGCCCTTTCCATCCTGGAAGCCAGAAGGATCCTCTTGGAGCATAAATCTCATCATGCTAGTTCTGCTTCTCGAGCCCACTCATAATCGCTGTTCTCACCGAAGATGAGCCATAGTTCTCACGAGTGTCCAGTAGGCAGGTGCCCTCTGCTCTCCCGCTCCTCTGGCCTCATCTCTTCCTATTTTCTTCCCAGTTTTCCCACAGACGCCTGACACTCTCCCCCTGCCGGCTTGTCGCCTTTCTCCCTCTTTCTACTGTGATCCTGTGTGGAACATTTCACAAACTGGCACAACTCCCCTCACCTCCTTCAACTTTCCACTCAAAACTGCCTGTTCAGGGTGTTCAGGATTCACCATCTGGATAAAATCACAACCTCCTCTCTGCAACCTTATTCCCCCATAGATATAAAATACAAGGCCATAAAAATAGAGACTGTTTTTGTTTATGGCTATACTTAGAAACTATCATCCAGCACAAAGCGGTCCTTGATAGCCATTAGTTGGATGAATGACCAGCACTTGGTAGGTAATATTAAAATAATCAGCTTCAATGATGTACTTCCCATGAGCAAATGAGCAGCGACCCGCCTCACTCCTCCTGGCATTGCCAGAGGCACACGGAAGGCTCAATCTGTGAGTGAGAGGCGGTCACATGCTGCTTGCTTAGGGACTGATGTGACACACGCAAGGTTGCCTCCCTGCCCAGCACTCTGTTCTCTTTGTGCTCAGCACCGAACTGCAAACTTCCTCTCAGCCACTGCCAGAGGCCGACCGCCCGGAAGGAAAACAAGACTGTAAGTGATGGGGTGGGGGTGAGCAGCATGCTCTCAGCTACTTGGGGCCTTCAGAGGACTGGCCCCTCCCAGCAGGGGTGACCTCCATCCTGACTTCTTCATCACCCACACAGCTGCTGGTTACTCAGAGTACAGAGGCGCACTAGAGCCCTGGGTGAGTCAGACCCACCTCCCTGGTGCCCTCTTTAGGGTGGAGACACAGCGCATCGCTTACTTGGTTTCAGCACCAATTCCTCTTAAAATAGGTCCTTACTTCCACTAGAAAGGACCTCAGACAGGGTGGTACCGAAGGCTCAGAGTGTATACCAGGGTAGATGATATGTCTGTGAAATGAGCATGTGCCAATATTAGGATACTCCATGTGGTCACCAATATGAGAATTCAGATCTTAGCTGCCTCTGGTCTCTGGGGTCCAGTTCCCCTGTCTGTAAAACAGAAATGAGGACAGGATCTACTTCCTAGATTTCCTATGAGAAATAACCTAGCTGGATATATAAACCACTCCGCTCATGGCCTGGCACCAGGTAGGCACTTAACAAACATCAACTGGCAGTATCAGTAAAAGAAATGACAGATCTTTAAAGTAGTCTCTGTCTGAATCTTAGGATACCACAGATTAGGTCAATTATAAAGAAAAGAATCTTATTTCTCCCAGCTCTGGAGGAGTTCCTCTTTGAAATCATACATGCTGCCTGATGACCTGACCCAAGGCTTGGAGCAATCAGACCGTCACAGAGCACAGACTGTGGCTGCTAGAATGATGTGTGTGGGCACATGAGGAGAACCGAGGCCTCCGAGAGAGGCTGGACCCTCGTGAGGTACGGGATGTGGAGACAGAGCAAAGCTCTCAAGGCGGACCTGGTCCCAGATTGGATATACTGCGGTCCTAGCAGGAGAAGGAGAAAGCTGAAGAGAGGCTCTCCTGGGGGCGCCACAACAGAGAACCAAGCAGCATTGTAATCCGGATAAAGATGTATACAGAGCGCACGCCAAGTCCTCTCCAGATATATAAGCACATTTATGTTTACATAACTATGAGGCATCTGTAAAATATTTAATGATGTGCATAACTTATGTACATTAAAGACAGCCAGTATCTGGCACGATCCACACATGGACAAATGTTCTCTCTTTGTGGACACTGTTCCTTCCACTGCTACCCCTTCTTGTAACCACCTCGGCCTGGCTATCTCCTATCATCCTTGGGTCTCAGTTTATCCGTGGCCTTCTCTTAGAAACTTTCCAGAGTCTGTAGTTTATACAAATACTGGGCTATTTGTGGTCTGCTTAATCTTGTCTCAACATATTAACATCAGCCTATACTGCTTTCCTGGCTACTTGTATCCTGTCTAGCAAGACTCTGAGCCTTCCAAAGACAAGGGCTATGTTTTATTTGAATATATATTATCAGTGCCTGGTACACAGTGGTTGCTCAAATGTACCTGCTCAGTTAGTAGATGTAATACTGGATTCACTATAGCCAGGCATGGTGGTACACACCTCTAATCCCAGCACTTGGGAGGCTGAGGCAGAAGGATTGCTACAAGTTCAAAGCCAGCCTGGGCTACATAGTGATGTCAAGGCAAAGAAGATCTCTTGTAAGATCTCCCCAGAAATGAAGCTGATAATAAAATACCTAAGAGGTTTCCTTGACAGACAACCTCTGTCCTGAGGCAAGCCTCTGAGTCCCAGAGAGGACTTGTTTTTATAAACTAACCAGCAATTTCATTGCTTGTGAGATTTCCCAAATGCCAGACTGACATGCTTGGAGCGCCGCACAACATCACTAGCTGCCAATTAAGTAAACCAAAACTAGGTGGAGAACTGAAGCATCCACAGAGACATTCAGTGCTGTCTGGGAGAGTACAAGAGTGCATAGGCCCCTGCAGAGTCAGAGGGCTATGTCCAGGGGCCTGGCCCAGAGCCGGAGGGCTCAGAACACTTCCCATCATAGGAGGGAATCTGCCAGCCGTGCTAAATAAGGGACTTGAAGATTAACACCAAAATAAGTAATCATCTGTGTTTATGTTCTTCTCAAACCTACAACAGCATCATACTATTGGTCAGTCTTGTCACTTATTGTATCAGGCATTTTATATGGGTTGTTTAATTCTGCCCTTGCCACAAACCTGTAAAATCCATGTAGACTAAACTAGAACACATAGAAAGATTAAGCTGTATACGCAACATAGCCAGCATGTGGCAGAGATGGGATATGAACTCAAGTATTCACCGCCCAGTCATAACTTCTCAGGACAAAAGCTGGTCAGGCACGGGGTAACTCTGAAACTTCCAGTAACATAAACACAATCATCCTTCCCAATCTTGAAACATTAAAATACAGACCCTTTTGGAAAAAACAGGGAATATATTTGGCATAAACAAAGACCTCCTGTGGAAGGCAAATGAACTCAAGGGGGACAGTGGGTAACTAAGGGCAGAGCTGGAAGGTCAAGCCTTTAGGGCCAAAGGTCACCAGGAAAGGAGCCAGCCCTACCCTGGAGGCCTAAGACCAAGGAGTTACCTAAATTCACCTCCCAAGAAAGCTGAGGAGGGAAATACCAGTTATCTGTGACATGTAATAAATTTGAACTAGCTTCCTTGGATCTGTGTTCTCAGAGCTTAAATGCTAGTTTGCCTTAACAACCCTTGAGAGCATAAGATTACTGATCTGGCAAACATTAATGAAACAACTAAGTGAATGCATGAAGAATAAAACATGGATTCAAAGTTTTCAATTTTCATCTGAACACCAGCCTTAGGGTCTTACCCAGCATTACACATCCATTACTTCAGTGACTCCAGGCATAATTAATAAGAAGGCAGCTGTGTGTGTTAAATCCTACCATCAACCAACGGGAGGATGTGCAGAAGGCAAAGCACTAGCGCAGGCTGCGGCGCCAGAGTCCTGGCCCAGCTAAAACATACTAGATGTGGTCGTGTGTACAGGGCCTGCTTTGTCTACGCCTCATCGTATCACCCAAGTAAGCATCTCCGTGTCACTGCTGTAGGCAGCACTGTCTCCCAGATTGCTCCTCAGAACCTGAGCTCAGTTCTCCAGAAGAATCTGCACGGCCCCCGCTGTCTTTACACTCATCTTTTCTTCAGCCAGAAACTCTTTTACTTCATCTGCAAGAAGTCGCCATTCCTCCTTGGCCAGGACCCTGGTCCCTGACCCCCACCCTGAGAAAGGCAGCTCCTCCCCACTCTTTCTGGAGAGGGCTCCACCCAGGCAGCCGTCTCACCTCAGTGGGTGCTGGTTCTGCTCCCACAGTCCTCATAGCATGGGGCCTGGAGATGGAGTAGGCAACCCCCTTCCGGTTCCTGGCCACTTCAGGCACTCCGCCATCTCTTTCCCCTAAAAATACCCATCTAGAATCACACTACATAGAGCCTATCACCCTTTATCCCTCACTGTAACCACCTGCACTCATGGGTCCCCTTCACCATTCCTCGTGATTTTAGTTTCTGCTGTTTCAATTCTTTGCACTTCAGCAAACATGCAGAGCTTTCCCACACCCTGATTCAGGGTTACTGACTCCTCTCTTCAGTGCACCTACCTTAATCACCCTGATCCTGCCTCCGTCTGTACATGCAAACCCTCCATGTCATACATGTCATACCACTTTGGCGGTCTGTTCTCTCCCTCCAGGACCCCCACTACATGGGTACAACAATCTTCTCACTCTTCCACTCTCCTGTAAAATACTTGCTCCCTCCATACCAGCTTCAAATCCATGCAGTATCATCCTATGATTCCTTCATGTATTCTTCAACCTTTGTGTACCTCTTGGGATTTGTTGTCTTCCTTGGCAAAAGTCTAATTCTCTATCTACTCCATGCTGGTATCCAAGGTCAATGTAGCTAGAAAAAAAACCATCACATTAGCTGACCTTATTTTTAAACATGACCATTAACCTCAAAAAGACTTCATGTTCTCAGAAATCATACCCTGTCTCCCTACTGCATCAATTCTTCTGTTTTCCTAAAAACTGTATCAAGCTGGATTTCCTTAAACTCCCAATACTTCCACCTTTATTCTTGCTCTCAGCTGATAATGTTTATTCTGTTTAATTGAAAATATTAAAGCAATAAGAAGAAAATATCTAGGCTCCTATCATCAATGCATTCATGCACAAATCGCCTTACCTAAAAACTGAACTTCTTTCCTGTTAAACCGTATATGATTTTATAAAAATTTATTCCTCCACATATACCCTATACTCAATCTTCTATGTGATTTAAACTACTGTATTAATATAAGGATCTATCAATACCACAGGCATTGACTAGCACAGTGACCTATAGGAAAATCCCCATCGACATACAAAATATTATGTTTTCACCCACTAGAAAAAGGCAGAAAAGAGAAAGGGAGAAGGGGGAGACAGACAGGAAAGAAGACAGGAAGGAGGGGAGAAGAAATGTTTCTCTTGACCTTGCTTCTCATATCAACTATTTATCCATTTCTCTGCTCTCTTTAAAATGAAATTCCTCAGAAGAAGATCTATGCCACTGGCTCTGACACCCTCCCCCCTCTAATCCTCTCCATCTTCTCCAGATATGCTTTCCAGTCTCAGAACTGCTTCAGTCAAGATGTCAGATGACATCCAATTTGTGAAATTCAACAGTCAGCTTTCGGTCTTACCTGAGAATATCGCTTGGGACCATTTAGTGACATATTACAATGTTAGGAGTACTTTCTTGTGCACTGCTCACGTAACCATTTCTTAAATCCAGTTTAAATGTCCAGAGCAGAAACACTTCTCAGGTTTACATCCTGCATGCATCTGCTGATTATGTGCTTTTATATATCAAACAAAGCTTTCCATAAGCCTTTCTTCTCCATAACAAAGTCCCCAAGAGAGGGGCTGGGGAGTGGATGCAGAACTCACACTCTTTTAAAATCTAATTTCTAAGGTCTCCATTGAGGAATGAGTGTTAATTTCCCTTATAATACAGGTGCCTCCACAGCCTCTGTCTGAGAAATTCATTTAACTTTTGATCAATCAGGAAAATGAGCTTCTCTGCCTCTTCTAGTTTGTCAGTTGCTTTAACAAAATGAGAGAACTGAGTTTTTTCACCAAAATCAAGGAAGGTACTAAGTTTCTGAAACTGATGCTGTCAAAACAACTGCCTCAGCCCCAAAAGTTCAATATCGATTGTTGGATACTTTGGGTTTGTCTTTTGTGTTAGGGAGAGAAACTCACTCAATAATATATAAGCTTATGAGATTTACAGACCAAAAAGAGAGAGAGACAGAAGAAACTCTGGATGAGCTGAGAACCAGAGAATTTCAATTAATGCCTGTGCTGAACAGAACACAAGAAATAAATGGGTTGTTATCCCAAAAACTGCCTAATGTACTGACTACATATAAAAGCCTGAGCTGATAATTTTGACAATTTTGAGTTAATAACACTGGCAGCATTTTATTCCTAAAAATAGTATTTTCTAAGACTTAAACAAATGGCAAAGCATGTTGCTGAGCGTTTTATCTGTCTTCTTAGTAAATGTATTTTGGCTAGATTTTCATTCAAGGTCAGTAATCCATATTGGTCTACAGACCACATCTCAAAATCTCAAAGAATCTATAAAGAATCAGTAAAAGAAGTTAGTAAGTCACAGGAAAACATACAACAGTCAGTTATATTTCCTTACACAAATGAAAATGAAAACATCTAGAAAAAAATCTCAGGAGCTGAAAAAGGAAATACTTGAATATAAATTGTGCAAACAAATATCATCTGCATGCTTGGAACTATAAATCATCAACAAAAGAAATCAAAGAACATCTATAGGAATGCATCAGCAGCCATTAGAGAAAGCAAATAAAAGCCCCAAAGGAGATACCAAAACACAGTGCAGAAACTGGCCATCCTAGGCACTGGTAAGACTGTAGAGTAACTGGGGCTGGTAGTAATCTGCTCATGGTAAAGTACATACAGTCATAAGGTTTCTTAAGCAGTTAGACATGCATTTATTATATGCTAAGCAATACCAATATCTTTTTAAAAAAGTAAGAATGTATGTGCACATGAAAACTTATACCAACTCCATTAATTGCCAGGAATACCAAGTGGCCCTCAATAAGAGAGGGGACAAATAAACCGTGACACCACCATATAGTAGTTGTAAAACAGAAAGAAATGAACTTGTGATCACATGGATCAAGGAAAAAGACTATGCTGAGGGGGAGAAGTCAATCTCAAGGAGTTAGGTACCGGATGATTCGTTTGCAGGACGTTCTGGGACAGGCGAACTCGAGCCCCTGTGCATGCCCGGCACATCCACGTCCGCGGTCCAGAGAAGCAGCGCAGCACACAGCGGCTCCAAAGCACTGAACGCTGGACAGGCGGGCTGGCCTATGTAGTCCTCACACATTCACAGTCCCTACAAGCCGAGAATGCCTCATCCTTACAACTTCCTTTAAAACAGACTAGAGCTGGGGATTTAGCTCAGTTGGCACCATACCTATCTGGCAAAAGCAAGGTCCTGAGTTCCATCCCTGCTAACAATAACAAAAAATTAAAACAGACTGGAGTGTGCCGTAACAAGATACAAAGTATGATCTGTGTCTGCCTAGGAATTCGGTAAGATAGGCAGTGAGGTGTATGTTCATATAACCTACCCTGCTGGCTGTATGACACAAATGGAGAGAACTTCCATCTGATCTACGGCACCACAGGCTGCTTTGCTGTTTATTAAATTCCTCCTGAGGGGCCAAATACAATTATCAAGCAAGAAAGATATTCTTCTGATGTCTCAGCAAGGTGATCACTATTCTGACTGATGTACAGATGGACAAGAGAGCAGAGTTCCCAATTTTAACACTGTTACCTGTTTGGTGACTAGAAGTACTAACTGGGAAGAACTGGTATGATCACCAGACAGAAATAGACAAATCTGGAGAATATTTTTAATGTATGTATTAGGCCCTCAGTATAGCAGAAAAAAATCAAAGATTTCTACTATGTTTTGTTCTCCTACCCATGGGCTGGCCTTGCTGACACTCCAGTAACTGAGAATCACCAAGGGTAAGAGGTTAGAAGTCCGAAATCAAAGGCTCTAATCACACTAACAATGGTACAAACTGCCATTTTTAAGACTTATTTTTAAAGTTTTATTTGTATTACTCATTATGAATTATACTAAGCATTGCACATCATTTTGGCACTCAATTCTCCCAATGATTGGACATGCGTTTATCAGTGCCAATGCAAAGCTGAGATGGAAGCATTAAATGGTCTACTCAGTCTCACAATTTTACTGGAAAACAATAGCATTTCAAACTTCATGTCCCTGTGACTTCAAAACCTGTGCATTAAGCTACTACACCAAAGAATCTGCTGAAGGTTTAAATATCCACAAACTCTATTTCCCCCAAAACTAACTGAGCATTAATCCCAGTAGTGTCTCATTTTTGAAGTCTGCGAAGTAGTAGGAAACGTGCTATTGCAAGAGGCAGCAGGAGAAAAGGGACGATCAGGTGAGAGTCAGACCAACCCGACTGGCAGCCGGGCTCTCTCACTGGGGAGCTGGGTTGCCAGAATGACTCACTTCTCTGATTCATTCAACAAGTCCTAACTGAATGCCTGTCACAGTACAGGAAATGTTCCAGGATCCTAGGGTACATTTCTGAACAAAATGAAAAAAAAAAAAAAAACCGTGCTCAACAAACTTACTTTATAGTGATGGACACTGACAATAAATATATGAAGTAAAATATATAGTACATCAGATAGTTGTATGTACCATACAGAACAAAAACAGGAAATAGTAAGGGGGAGTGGAGGAATGCTGGAGTTGGAACATGCTCTAGTAGCCACCAAGGACCTATGTGTTACGACACAGTCTCCAAGGTGGCAGGCAGTACTGAGTGATGGTAAGAACTTTAGTGGGTGGGAGACAGTGGAAGGTCCTGAGGTGGTGAAGGGGTATGCCTTTAAAAGGGACTCCGGGGCCGGGGATATCGCTCAGTGGTTCCAGTGCCTGTCTTGCAAGCGCAAGGACCCGGGTTGATCCCCAGTAACCACATAACAATACTGGGCGTGGAGACTCACCCCAGCAGCAATCAGTACCGCATACCACAGTGCCAGGCATGGTGGCTCACACCTGTAATCCCAGCACTGGGGAGGCAGAGGCAAGAGGATTGATGTGATGTGAGTTGGAGGCTGAGCTCAGGGCCAGCCTGAACCACAAAGTGAGACCCTGCCTCAAAAAACCTTAAATAAATAAATAAAAGGGACTCCGGTAGCTACAGAGGGAGTTCTCAGTAGTCCTCACAAGAAGGCTGTTATAAAAGGAAAAACCCTGAGCTCTCCTCCTTCTTCTGTTCCTGGATAGAAATGTGACCACTTGCTAGCCACTGGAACGTAGAACTGGCAGGATTTGCCACCTAATTATGGCTATAAAAGAAGGCTATGAAAGGAAAATAATGATCAAGGATAAAGCTGCTTTGTTTTGTTTTGTTTTATTGCTAGAATAACTAGACATGTGCAGATGAATAAATCCAGAGGTAGTTGCATGAATTTTGAAATGATATCAAGTTGGTAATTGGACACATAAGTCTTAAATTCAGGGAAGAAAGTTAAAGATATAAAATTTAAATTCATCAGCATATAACTCACATTGAAAGGCCTAACACTAGATAAGTTAACTAAGGCAATGGGTGTAAATAGATAAAAGGGGACTTCCAAGGATGGAACACAGCAAGGAACAAGGATGGACACACCTTCAAGACATTCCAAAATTAAGATAAATTAAATGAATCAACAAAGAATGTGACAAAGGGAAAAAAAAAACACAGAAGAGGATATAATGCTGGAAATCAAATGAAGAGCATGTATCAAAGAGGAGGAAATAATCAGGTGTACAAAGTACTTCCTAGGTCACATAAGATGAGGACTGAGAACCAACTGATGAGTTTAGCAACATTTGTGACCGTGACAAGAATAGTCAGTCAGGTGAATGAATAGAAAAGCCTTACTAAATGGAACAAGAAAGAACCCAAGGGGCAATGACAGATAATAAAGACAACTTTATATATTTCTGTGATAAAGAAACTGGAATTGTAATTGGAGAGGTCAAGAAAAATTTATTTTTAAGACTAAGAAGTAACAGTATAGTTTTTCTGCTGAGCCAGTAAGAAAAGGAGAAACTGACAGTGCAAGAGAAAGAAAAGACGACTGTGCGAGCTACATCCTTGAATAGGCATAAAAGATTGATATGCAGCCCACAGATGGAAGATTGGCCTTTAGGAGAAGAGGTAGTTCAGCCAAGGGAAGAGTACGAAAAACAGAATATTCAAGCAAAGAGGCATGTGCATAGATGCATATGATGGTACATGTACAGGTGATTTTTTTTTCTTAATAAAGTAAGAAACAATATCCTTGTGTAAGAGTTGGGAAAAAATGTATTAGAATATTGAGGACAAGGGTTCCTTTCTCCTCACAGTCTCACTAGCAATTGTCATTCATTGATTTTGTGAAAAAAGCCATTCTTTCTAGAGAGAGATGGGACCTCAGTGCTGTTCTCATGTGCATTTCCCCAATAACCAGTGATGTTGAACTTATTTTCATATGTTTAATGCTCATTTTACTTCTTCATCTGAAAAATGTCTGTTCATTTCAGATAGATGTTCATTTCTGAATTGGGTCTTTGAACTGGAGGGCTGATCTACTTAAGTTCTTTATATATTTTAGATAGTAGTCCTTTGTCTGAGAAACAGCTGGTAAAATTTTTCCCTACATTTTAAGTTCTATTTTCACTCTGCTGGTGGTTTCTCTTGGTGTCCAGAAGCCTTTTTTTTTTTTTTTTTTTTTTTTTTTGAAACAGGGTCTCACTTTTGTAGTTCAGGCTGGTCTAGAACTCAGCCTCAAACTCACAGCAATCCTCTTGCCTCTGCCTCCCAAGTGATAGAACTACAGGTGCGAGTCACCATACCCAGCTTTGTTGTATGTGGTTACCAGGGATCGAACTAAGGCACCTGCGCTTGTAAGGCAAATGCCAGAACCACTGAGCTAAATCTCCAGCCCTGTCCAGAAGCTTTTAATAAGATGAGATCCCAGTTGTTGATTCTCTCTGCCAGTTCCCATGCTACTGAGGTTTTGTTCATAAAATCTTTCCCTAGGCCCATGGCTTTAAGAGTTTTACCTAAACTATCTTCCAGCAAGTTTAGTGTTTCTGTGCTAAAATTTAGGTTTCTAATCCACTGTGATTTTAGTTTAGTGCATAGTGAAAGACAGAAATACAGCTTTAATCTTTGATAAGTTGAAACCCAATTTTTCCAGCTCATTTGTTCAAGAAGCTCTTTCATTCATTGAGGTTGTTGACTCTTTTGTCAAAGATGAGGTGGCTTTGTATATCTGGAGCTGTTTCTGCATCTTCTAGTCTTTCCATCGGTCCTTGGGTCTGTGATCATAATGTATACCTAAAATGTACTGCAGCATAAACTCAACCGAGGAAAAAACAATAAACAGAAACTTGAGTCATTCATTGGAAAGTGGATGTACCTGGAGCTATTGTGTTAAGTGAAATAAATCAGACACATAAACTTAACTATCACATGATTTCTCTTATATGAGATGTTCAAAATATAAATAAAAAATAATGCACTGCTCCTGTAGGGAAATGGATGAATTAATTACTCAGGAGCACTAAGGACTGCTTGAAGTGGAGAAAGAGCTCAGAGCGCTCCTGACGGTGCAGGTGTATCTTCTTGGACAGACTTATTATGCAGAGAGGCAGGACTAGAGGGGTGGAGAGTTGGACTCAGACCAGTCCAGGCTTGTATCCAGCAAGGACAATAAAGAAAGAGGAAAGCAGGGTAGCTGATGGCGTCACAAGTGCTATCATGACAGACCATGAGACATGAGCAATGCAGGGAAAGAGACAATGACCTGGAGAAGAAGGAGGGTGAAAACCAGTGAAAAAGAGACATAGTCAGTGGTTATATGTCAGGGAGAATGAAGGGATTACTAGAGGTGGGATCCCAGAGATAGTGGACTAAACCAATGGGAGGTCAAATTCTTTTTTCTTTCTCCCACTTTTTGGTCGCTTAAACTTTTTCAAAATATTCAACTTGCTTGTTTCCTATTACCTATCTTTTATTCTGCTTTGTAATCTTTTTTATACTTTGAGGTTTTCATACAAAACTAACCATGAGGTATTTAAGCTTATGTGTCTGACTTATTTCACTTAACATTATGGCCTAGAGGTATGGGAGAACCCTTCTCCAGAGGAGTTCTGTAGAAGAGGGATGTTCTGAGGATCAGTTAGTTTCTAGATATGCATGTGCAGTCTAGTACAGCCCTGTGATATAGACTGTATCTAATCAGGCTGTAGTATGTCAGTGTGTTTCCATTTAAGAGAGACAAAGACACAAAAACTGTATTAAAGGCAAACTCCACCATGATCAAGGATAGGCTTTATGGATTTTAACCCACTGAGACACATGACAGCCTCCTGAAAATTGCTACTTCCTGGAAAAATCCTTGGCATCCCACCTCTTTCTGTAATAATTCTGCTACAAAAGTATATATATAAATGTGCACATATAAATGTATAAATGACTCAAATTCACCCTTCTTAATGGCAGAATAATACTCCACTGTGTACAAACACCACATTTTCTTTATCCATTCATCTGCTGAGGAATAAAATAGGTCATTTCCAAACTACAACTATATGAGTTGGGCTGCTAAAAATAGAGCAATGTGTGCATCACCATAATATGATGTCTTTAAATCTTTGGAGAAGAAAATTGAGGGAAACAGTGGAGTCCAAAGGAATTTCTGTTTCTGGTTTTTGTCTCATCTACCTCTCTAGAGAAGAATAGGTCTTGGAAGGCTCCTAGAGCTCATGTTGACTTGATACACCGTGATCATCATTCTCCACAGGTGTTCCCCTCTGGTCCTCTCCATCATCACCCTTGCCAATATTTGTTTCTCTCCGGCATACTTGGGTTCTCTCTATCCCCTCTGTCTTCAACCATCTACACCCACCAGAAAACATATTGCCTTCAATTCTAAATATCTAATGCAAATGTAAAAAATCAAATGACCTGTTTTCAATGTCCTGGTGCCTCTCTTTTGATGGCAGGCTGGCTGAAAGAGCCCAGGGAAGAGATAGTCTCTAATGAAGTAGCACTTTCTGTTCCAAAGTGCTCAAGGTACATGGGGGTGCAGGCTTATGTCAGTACAGCCTGACTCGTTCCTGGAAGGAGGGGTCAAGAGCTAGGTCAAGCCCTTCCAATTTCCTGTATTCATCCATGTGTTTAGCTCTAAAGACAAGAGCTTCTTCCAAGAGATGAGGTCTACTTTAGCTAACAAGACCTGTTTTATTAGGAATCAGTAAAAATGATTCCTTAGTCTAGGAAAGGGGGAATAAGATTGATTTTGTGGGCCTCAGAGATCCTGAGAACATGAGCTGCAGTAAAGCGGAGTGGGTTAATGCAGTGAATCGACCCACCTTGTCCTAGGTGAGCCCAGTGTATGCTGCTTCCCATCTCTAGTTCGTCAGGACTCTGTGGAGTATTGTAGCTAAGACAAGCTCTAAGCCAGTTTGACTAGTTTTGCTCCTCAGGAAATTCTGAGGCTTGATTCTATAACTTCACTCAGTCCAATTCTACCCTGAGACCACATCTGCCTTGTTCACTGCTGACTTTTGACTGTCTGGTGCACAGAAGTTCCTCCAGAATGAATGAATGATGGACAGGTGCATGTCAGGGACAAAGAGGCCCAGAAGAGAGCTCTTCATGTCACTTTCCAGCCCTGCGCTAAGCACTAAAACCAACAACACTTCAGTTTTTCTTTGTGACAGTCTGCCTGGGCTGAGTAGTTATTTTTCTACTCAAAATTTCAGAAGCCCTCTTCTTTTACATAAATTACATACAAAAATGAAGAACAGCCAGTCTTGTCAGAAAATAGTTTCTTGATCCTTTTCCTTTCCCCAGTAAACAAGCATTTACTTACATCTCTCTCTAACACAAAGTGACACTTTGATACAGCAGCCCCGGAAGGAGATAAGAATCATTATTCACAAAAATGACTGAGCTTTAGTAGTTTGCTAGGATCCCACCCATTTGCTAAGGAATCTGGGTCCTGGAAAAACAAAACTGCACTCCTATTTGCCAACTGTTATTTAGGATTGGAGGAGGGCTGGTGACACTAATTAACACTGAAAGTGACACGTGGCCCTTATGTAGTTTCAGCTGGGAAACCAAGACTTGTTTCAACTAAGAAACCAACAAGGAAGCCTCTGGAGGGAAATATTTGAGGGGAGTAGAGATGTAGAGATGACATGAACAACCCTTTGTTCAACAAATTGGATCACTGTATGAAACTTAAAGTACATCTTGGGGGAAAAGAGAAACTTGCCTATCAAATGAAAAGAAAGTGAGGGGCTGGAATTTAGCTCAAGTGGTACCACGCCATGGAAACATAAGGACCCAAGTTTGATCCGTGGTACCACAAAAAAAAAAAAAAGTGAGCTTCTCAAAGATATTCAAAAAGAGGTACTTAAGGAAACAAAGAACATGATCCAAGACCAACTCATTAGGAAAAATTAAACAAAAAGATCAGGACCAAAGATATGCTTTCAACAGTGGTAGCCACAATTTGCCATCAACAGATCTGTAGTAAGAAAAGATTGTTAGGTGTAAATTATATGATTTTTATGTTTATACTTTAGAAGCCAATTTTCTAACACATTAAAAAAAAAAGCACGCCTGTATAGATTTTTTTTTCAGTGTTACCTTCAGTCATATCTTTTTTAGAAATTTTTGCTTTCCAGTATATGACACAACCTAATGTCATGTACTGGTACAAATTCTCAATGTCAACTGTGATCATAATGTGTATATAGAATATACCAATAAAATCAATTAAAAAATAAAGAAATCCCACCAGACAAAATTTTTTTTTTTAATTTCCATTGCAACCATCCCTTTTCTAGGTTGATGTTGCATGAGTGAAGCATTACATCTACAATCTGACAGGTCACGTCTTCATTACTCCTCCCTTTCCATTGGCTCATAATTGAGCATGAGAACTACTTTCAAAGATCCCAACATGGCCTGTGGTCAGGCACTGAATCACTGAGAAAGCAGACTTAAAAACCAGACTCCTTGGCCCCCACTCAGGAATTCTGATGCCCAGGCATCTCCCACTCTCGCACATACATAAGATGACTGTGGTGCACATGGCCTGTGGGCCGCATCTCAACAAATGCCAGCTTAGAGATATACTCTAGGTGGTGTGGCAAGAGCAGCAGCCCTACCGCCTGGGTCCAGCATCCCTTGTTCTCAAAGCTTCATAAATTCACATTTGGTGGACAGTTGCTGATCAGCTCTGCTGTGCTAGGCAAGCCCATCTGTGGGGCTCGGAGTGACACACCCCTGATTTCTCTTTATTCTGTTAGAACGATTACAGGAAGTTATCTATGCAATGCAAGGATTTTGTGGTGGGCGTGCTGGACCTGTGCCGAGACACAGAAGAAGTAGAAGCGATTTTAAATGGTGATGTGAACTTCCAAGTCTGGTCCGACCACCACCGTCCGAGTCTGAGCCGGATCAAACTCGCCATTAAATATGAAGTCAAGAAGGTAAGCTTTTTCCACTTTTCCTGGTCTTCCTGCCTCACCTCGCAGGGCTGCTAGCCTAACTCTGGGCCCATAACTATTTCACATTCCCCAAGGTGACTGTGATGACACCCACATTTTCTCTAGCCAGGGAACTAACTGCTAGCCTGGAAGGACTGCTCAGATCTCACCACCCTGTCCCATCTCAGTCCCCAGGGCCCCAGGAAACAGAGGAATCATGAGTCAGTCCTTGAACAGGCAGGCTGCGAGCCTAGAGAACAGAAAAGAATGTTTGCAAAAGGCCTCCAGACTACTAGAAGGACAATGTTATAGTGAGGGTTCCTATCAGGTAGCAAGCCAATTATCAGTCTTGATGAGGAACGTGTAACTCAGGCCTTCAGTAGCAAGAACTGAATTTTCTCTGTGGGACTGCAGACTAGTTGTGTAGAAACCAATAGTGTAAAAGACTTGTGGGATCCATGGTCCATGCAGGTCAGGAAAATTCCACTCCAAAGGCATCTGAAAATCCTACTAGGAAGTTCAAATAGTCTTCCCCTCAGTGAGTACATCCCATCTCAACAGACATCAACGTGTCTTAAGTGGCTGCTGTCACTCAGTTGCCCTCACACCCACAGTAGCAAAAGTTAATTATGATTTCACTCTGAACACACTCTATACCCTTTAGCATCTACTCT
>PVIR01001284.1:89213-129979 GCA_004026965.1 Petromus typicus | reverse complement strand
GAATCCATGTTAATATCTTTCTTAAACAGAAGATGTTAATGTACAGACAGTTTTTCTAATCTAACATCTTCGTGTTCAGATTTAATCGTAGTGTCGGCACTTGGCAATAAATAGGGAGGTCTGGGTTGCAGTTTGGACACTTGTTCCCAAAAGGTTCACCGTCACGGACTGCTAGGCCTTTGCTTCTCAAAGGATGGCTCCCCAGTCCACAGCACTAGCATTTTTATGAGCTTATTAGAAGTGTGAAGAAATGAGATCTAAGGTGTCACCACAGACCCATTAGGTCAAAATCCATATTTTATCAAGATCTCCAGGTGATTCGTATGCTATTTTAATTCTGAATAGTTTGTTTCATGATCACCTTGGGACTGACACAAAAGTCTAACTCAAATGCGTCTGTCTCCAAAGCACATCCTTCCTTCATGCAGCAGCTATGTCTCCGCAGTGTTCCACTCCTGCCTTCAGACTCCTTCTACAAGCTTGCTGGAGGGGAGCCGGGGGATGTGTGTGAGGCTCCAATGATGCTCACAGGCTCTGAGCACGTGGTTTGAGGGCGCTGAGCAAACTTGGTGACCCTGCTGGCCCTCCTTCCTGCGGCTCAGAGTCCCCATCAGGTCCCTTGGGGAGCACAGGGGCCTGCCACACCCCTTTGCTGCTATCCGGGATGCATCTGATGAGACAACAAAAGCCTGAGCAGAACACAGTGGCTTGCCATTTTTAGGATTTGCTGCGTTTTTCTTTCTTTCCCCCATTTTGTTTTCCCTGTCCCCATGATTCGGTAGGCACTGAATCACGGCATACGCCAACAGTCGTGATTGCGCAGGAAATGTAAATAAAGAGCTATAATCACTCAGACTACATGAGGAAAACCAATTTCACAAGCAGAAACCTCTTTATTTGCATGAAAATTTTCATTTCTCTATTTTATAATCTCCACGTTTTCTATCACATGAGCTATAACTGTCTTTGAATTTCCTGAGTTGTGAAAACTACAAAATTTGAAGAAATTAAAAAGCTCATCAGGACTAATAACCACCACAAAAACTCTGTCATCTCAGCGTCATCATCATAATGGTGGGAAATGTACATTCCCTGCTCAAAACTTTCCTCTAAAAATAGAATAACTTGTTAACCAAGAGTCAGGTATTAAGTGCATGCCTCCCTAGGAGAGGCCAGACTAAACATGAGACATTTAGAACATTAGTTAGTAAAAATAAAATCAGTAAAAATGGAAGCAAAACCGTGTTTATGGGTATTTGGAGCAAAGAAAAGGTAGTTACTAGTAGGGGAAAGCTATAGATTAGAAAACCAAGCATGTACTATCCTATATTGTTATAATTTGGGGGAGAACAAGCTGACGACAACACACTGAACAAGTTAGAATAGATTACATGAAATATTGCTTTTATCCATTATGGAGAAATGCAGGATTAATTACAGAGAGGCTAAAACTCAGAGAAGAATCTGAAGTTGAGAGACTCACAGTACCAAATGCATATCTGAACAGAATATGAGAAACAAAATGTAAGATTCTGTATTTTTTTAAAAGTCATCTTTAATTGGTATTTTCTTTTCCAGCATGATTCCTCAAATCCCATGACCACAAATGATCCTAATGACTAGTTGAGGCTAAAGTTGTGACCACTTCTGAATTACACCATCCACTTGCACATGTGGAATTTGGAATACAAGTCTAGGTCTCTCACAGGAAGCGATTTATTTAAATACATTAGAATACGTCCCATGACTTTTGAATAAAGTTACTAAGAGAAAGATGTAAATTTCCATTGATGCCCAAACTGGTCATATTAGGCATATCTAGTATATTGGTCAGTATTCTCCAAAGTGAGAAACAGTAAGAGATTATAGGTATACAGAAGGAGATATTCTAAGGAGTCAGGTGGCGGTCATGGAGAGAGACATGTCCCAGGACCCACAGGGTTAGTCAGCACACTGGAGACCCAAGAGAGCCAAAGTCACGGCTGCAATACGATCCTGAACAACTGAAGACACGACTCCTGTCACCACCATCCTGCTCTCAGCAGAGACCACTTTGAACCCTTTCCCTCTGCTACACTTGTCCATCTGCTGATGCATTGTCTGGCCCAGCAGAGGCCAGAACGCACAGCTACGGCCTGTAATTCCCACTCTTTGCTCAGCCCCGCTCTGGACAAACAGCACACAACTCCTTATAACATCCTCAAGCCCGGTCTTGGGTGGACAGCTACAGCTCCTTTGTCCTTGACTCTTCCCCTCAAAGTCCCATTATGATTTCTCCCTTGCACAGCCCCCTTTCTTGACAAAGACCTCAGATCCCGTACGAGTCAGCTAGCTTAGTCTCTGCTGCCACGGTGGCCTGTCTCAGGTCTGTCCTGAATTAAACCGGTCCTACTGAGCTCACATCCCTCCTCTTTGCCTTTTCTGTCCTAATACCAACAGCCTGAGAATCAGGAACACAAACAATAATGTAGTTTTAGCCTGAAGTCCAGAAAGCCCAAGACCCAAGTAAAGCCAGAAATTCAGTCTGAATTGGAAGACAAGCCTATGAGACAAGTTTGAAGGCAAACAATAAATGCTTTCTGGCTACAGAGCTCTAATGCTTTTCATTCTAGTCAAGTCTTCAACCAATTGAAGAAGCTCCATCCACTGCAGAGGTCACTGTGTTTGACTCAGTTCACTAACTTAAATGTCAGTCTCATCCCAAACACCTCCATAACAGCATGGGAGTAATATCTGACAAAATATTTGGGTCCCCTGCAGCCGAGCTAGGTACACAACCCAACCATACCCTTGGAGAAAGCATGCAGAAATAGAAGAGTCTATATATCCAAACAGTTACAAATGACTGTGGTCTTGTCTCAATCGTAGCAAATTGTGGTCAGTTATTTGAAACAGATACCACAGAAGTGTCACATGAAGCTGCCCCTTTGAGTATGGAAAACAGACAGTTCTTATACTGGACCAATGAATTATGGGTGTCAACTGATTAAATTTCTACTAACAGCAATGTCATGTTGAGAGCAAGGATTCAAAATCCTAGAGTTCTAATTAATAGTATGATCTTATTGACTAAAGATGATGGTAAAACTCAAGAGGAGTACGCGGTCCCTGGACTGCATCTAAAGGCCAGGAGTATGCTTTCGTGACCACCCCGCAAGCTCTGTTCTCATCTTCCTCACACACTGCAAGGTACCATGAGGTAGATGTAAACAAGGGAGAGAATGCAGTCCATTCACATCACTTAGGGCCAATAACTTGATGGCAACATGAGCTCTCCTTCATGTACTCAGTTTTCTTCTGCCAGCTGAATCCACAGGATCTGGATGAAATTCCCACAAGCCAGGGCATCTGAAGTCAGGCTTTCCAACAAAACTGTCTGTGATGATGTTTTCCACTTGCCCTGCCACATGGAGTGTGGCAATTAATTTATATGGGTACTAATTAATTTATATGGGTACTATACTGAGCAGATCAGCTGTAGAGAATGGGAGAGTCCCTGCATAGGTAAAGAAAAAAGTTTGGGTCCCTGAATGAAACACGAAGAAAAACATCCCATAGTCATGTATGAGCATGTTTGTGATCTTAGGTCCTTAAGAGTAGGGAAGCGGGTCATGACAGCACTGAGCGGATCTTGACAAGTTGTCATGACCAGACTTAGGTGTGTACTTCACATTTATCAAGGGCTTACATATCATGTGTCAAAATTTATTCACAGCACAGCAGCAGCATGACTATCATTTTGTAACAATCCCTCATGCCCTCTCAAGTCCGAGGGGGTGACACAGCAGGTCAGATGGTGATGCACCTGTGGTGAACTGTCTTGCAGGAGAGGATTCCCGCTCTGAATGTGGGAATCCAACAGTGGACCGGAAGTCACCTGCTCTTTGTCTAACTTCTCTTGGTCTTGCGCGGGGCATCCTGGGAAGGTTGGGTGGAACGGCCGGCAGACCTTGCATGTTTGTAAACCCCAAGCAAGGGTAGAGGAGCTCAGAGCCTGTGGCCGCCTGCCTCCCTTACAGGCTGACAGACTTGATGGCAACAAAGCCTCTGCAGCCTTCAGAAATCAACTAAGGATACACGGCCAGGAGACAGTGAACCCAGAACGGAACCTGGGTCTTGGATTTAAAATCATGTATTGTTTTACTATAAAATACTGCACAGAAAAGTTCCTGTGTAATTTTTTTTTTAACCAATTCCCAACAAGATGAAAAGAACTGAAGTTGCTAAGCTGCAAGTATTGAAGACTGAGCTGTATAAAACAGCAACCATGAAAAACTGCTGGGCATGGAGCTCAGTGGTACAACACTTACCTCACATGTGCCACGTCCTGGGTCCAACACTGCAAAAAAATAAAAATAAAACCTTAACTACTGTATTTTGTTGGTATATTTTTCTATATACATTATCATCATAATCAACACTGAGAACTTGTACTGTATTTTGACTCTCTGATGGCTGCCATTTCAACAACATAATGCTTCATTCTGCAAGAAATATCACATTCTCCTTAGATTCCATTTAAGGCCAAAATTTAAGGAATGTGACTAAAACTCTGAGACTTCTGAAATTCAAACAGAACTCACAACACACACAAAGAATAAAATCAAAACCTTCAGACGACTATCTTACAACTTATGTACATCCAAGTGGTCTTTCATTTAATAAGAACATTGGTCATACTTTTAGTGACTATTTGATGATAGTTTAGACACTAGCAAAGTCTCTTGATATAATTTAATTCCACGTCTGACAAAGTTTAACTGTTTGGGAGCCTCACATCTGAATTTCATAACACAAAACAGTCTGTAAAATAGGAAATAAATTTTAGTGATACTTCTGTGTACCACTAAAAACATGTCGGATGCCCGTCACACCAGCCACTCTTTCTCTTCCTCCCTCCAGTTCTGAGAGAAGGAGCTTGATGTCGTCTGCACATTTTAGTTCAGATCACAGCAAAGGGAGATTTTAATAGATATGTAAGGCTGAAACTAAAATTTTAGAAATGTCTTTTTATTGTACATCCTGAGAAGCAGTTTGTAAGTTATATAACTACCTTTTTGAAAGTAAGTTATGCTCACTAACAACTCAGAAAAAGATCCATCCCGAAGGTAACAGCAGGACGCTTCAACACTCCTAGCAACACTGTGTGAAAAAGAGGATATTATAATTTTGAGTTGTCGGTGATTCAAAAAACTTAGATTCTATATATGTATTTCACTGATATTTTCCCTTTTATATGTACATGAGAGATATGTGATCAAAAAACAAGAATAAATAAGCTTAACACCTACATTTCAATAAATACAAAGTACAAATTCAAATAAGTAAGGGTTGAGACTTGGTTTATTTAGCACTTTTATTTCTCAACGGTACATAAAATTAGGATGTCAGTCAGGGTACATGTTAAGTTTGTCGGATTATAATTTAACAAAATGTGGTCATAAGAGACTATGTCTCCTAGAACTGTGCTTAGGACAAAATAGATGATGTGAAAGTTGCTACATGTATTAGTTATTAATATTAGATATCAGGAGTAACAAAATTATGCTTCCTTGCAACTTTGTAATTTATTTTTATAATCCTGAGACCTCTTCAATTCGTTTGACTATGGTTGAGTACGGGGTTCTGAGGTCACCCATCTCCCCATCGAGCCTCTGATAGGCAGTCTTGACCTCACACTGGCCAGTGTCTTGACCGTGACCATGAGAGGTACTCCCTCAGCCACTCACTCACACCTCCCAAATTCCTGATGACCTAATACATGTTCGTTTTTCTTTAAGTAGCTAAGAGGATGGGGGATAATTCTGCACCGCAAAAAATTACAAATGAGGCCACTTTTACTCTTTTTGTACCAAAACAGAGGAAGGAAAAGTAATTGACACTGATATTTATGCTTCAAAGAATCTGACTAGTTTTTATAGGTGTATCATATGTATGAAAATGAGTGTCACTATTCAATCTTTCAACCAAAAAAAACATGTGATGTAAGTCTTATGCTTTCTTTTGAATGAAAGTCTGAATCTGCAAAATTCTGGCAAAAAAAAAAAAAATCTTCATGTAAAACACCCCCTCTTGATTAGTATATATTCTATGCATTTACTACATACTTTGCACTTTTTATAGTAACACAGTCGATTAATCCTTCCCAAGATTCATAGACTGCCCTCCAGGGCTTTTGCTGAGCTCCTTGACTGGTTTCACAGTCTCTGCTGTGCCCTTTCTCAGTTTTTCCCCTTTGAGAGGCACAGACACAGGGCAGAAGGGAGAGCTCAGGCTGTGTGGTGCCCCTGAGGGACACGGGCACCTGGTTCTCTCCCACTACCATCGTGGTCAGCCCAAGAATACACTAAAGGGGGCAGTTATGATAACTGGTAACCACACCACCTCTATTCAAATCAGTCCCAGTTCAACTTGAAAAGAACTGCTCCACCCACGAGCACTGACACAGGGAGGAGAGAAGAGCGAGTCTCCAGCGGTACTCTTTCAGGTCAGTGTGCCGTTCCCAGCTGGCCCTGCTCCTGCTTCTGTCTGAACGTCTCCTGACTAGAACCAACCTAGAGACACATCTTCAGCCAAGGCCTACTGACCTCAAAGCCAAACAAGATTTAAGGAGCAAAAAGTGTAATAGACAACAGGAGTTTGCCAGAATCGGAGTGAGAAAGTGATGTCTTGGTCAGCTGTGAAGTGCAGACAAAGTATGTAGTGGAGAGCTTTGTACCTGGGCAGGTAGAGCCTTTGAGGACTAAAGAACACCCAGATCCTCCACACAAGCCGGGGCTCTGACAGGCAAGTGACTCACTCTGTGTCACAGGTGCTCAGTGGGGACAGCCCTTCAGAATGTGAATCCCTGGATTTCTGATTTAGTGTATTTTCTACACCATACCAACATCTTTAAGGTTTCCTACATAATTAACTTATGACAATATGGATGGGAAAATTCTTGCTATCTTGGATGCAGGTAGCTCTAGAGTTTGGGATCTAAAAGGTGTAAAGAAAGAGCTTCCATTGTTTCATCAATGTATGATAAGGAAAAAAAGAGACTTGAAACACTAGCTTAAATATCATGTGGTATCTCTGATATGAGAAAATCACAGTATATACAAAGGGCAAAATAAAAGATAAATAATAGAAAGTAAGGAGACCTTTCTCTGGGGAATGCAGAGTAGATACAGGTTCCAAGATAATTACCGTTAATGTTAGCCTTGTGGATTCAGCAGCTGGGGCTCCGCACCTGCCCCTCCTCAGCAGGCTGACCACAAGAGTGATGGCCAGATCCAGACAATGACAGAGAGCAGAAAGATCATCGTTCTGAGCCCAGGAGGGTGGCAGGGTGGTGAACAGAGAGAGAAGGCCTCTCCGAGGCCTGTGGCTGGGAATCGAAGGCCACTGGGAGAGCAGAGTCCCTATAACAAAGACACAATGGACAACAGTAGCTGGTGAGTGGTTGGGATCGGTACCTCCTACTGGAACCCAGAGTTTCTGTCTCAAAAAAAAAAGACAAAATAAAATGAGGGAAAATTGAAAGAAGGAGAGAAATAAAGATCAGAAAGAAAGATAGAGATAAAAAGAGAAAAAGAAAAAAGTCCCCTTCAAGGCGTGTTTCTGCTGTTACTGGTAAATAGTGTGGGCAGCAGCGTGCAGGTCCGAGTTGCTTACTGTCAGAGAGCCAGCCGGAGTCCACTGAGATTCAGGCTGGTTTCTGAGGCTGGAATGGAGCTCCCTGACCTGCTGTGGATTTGAATTCCACAGGGTCCTGCTACAGGTTCGAGCCCCCACGGAAACTCACCACATCGAAATCAGACTGGAAGTGCCTTCGGGTTACTACAGACTCAAAACCCACAGACGACCTATACCTGCAAGACACACCTGAGAAGTCATCATTTCCTTAGGATTCTAAATATTAATAACAAACATACTCACAATAAACAATATACAAGCATCAAACCAGAAATTAAAACAAGAACATTAACAATAACCAACACAACAAAAAATAGAAATGAAAAGACAACATAAGATGCAAACCCAAACTTCCAGATCACCAAAGGCAAATCAGGGGCAACAAATGGAACATCTAAAAGCCAACCTCCTCGACGCCCTGGGCCGGTTACATGGACGCAACGAAAGAGGTTCTGGATAAAAACGATATCAGAAATAATTTATAAGACAACAGAGATAGTGACTATAATGAAAAATATGATCAATAACTCCAGAGCAGATAAAACCACAGAGGAGCTGAGGAAAATGATAGGATCCATGAACACCCAACATAGGAATTAGAAAACATAAAACACATGCAAGCAGATAGCCAAGAAATTAAACATTCCACTGAAATTAACATTCCACTTAAACATTCTACAGCAGAATAAATGAATATGAGTACACAATTTCAGATATAGAAGACAGGATGGTGGTTACCAGACATGAAAAGAAATATTATAGAAAATATGCAAGGGGAAAAGATGGGTAGGGGTAAGTAAAGGAGGGAAACAAAAAATTTGATGGTTAAAAAAAAGGAAGCGGGGCCAGGGATTTAACTCAGTGGTTCCAGTGCTGGCCTTGCAAGTGCAAGGGCCCTGGTTTAATCCCCTGTAATCACATACAACAATGCTGGGTGTGGAGACTCGTGCCCATCAGCAGTCACTACCACCTACCACAATACGGGGAATGGTGGCTCACACCTGTAATGCCAGCACTCAGGAGGCAGAGGCAGGAGGATTGCTCTGAGTTCAAGGCTGACTTCAGGACCAGCCTGAACTACAAAGCAAGACCTTGTCTCAGGAAAAAAAAATCTTGGATTAGAGATCCTATTTGACCCTGCTATTCCCCTGCTTGATATATACACAAAAGAATTAAAAGATTCATATCACAGCAATATTTGTGTACCCATGTTCACAGCAGCTCTTTGTGATAGCTAAATCTTGGAAACGACCCAAATGTCCATCAATTGGAGACTGGATATAAAGGAGATGTGGTTCTTTTATAGAATGCTATATTCCTCTGCCATAAAGAATGATAAGTTTCAGCCATTTATACTCAAATGGACATACATTAAGGATATATTCATAAGTGAAATAAATAAGTCATAAATGTGTAAATATCCTATCTTTTCTTTGGTATGAGAAACTGAATATATAAATGAGTTCTAGAGAATATGATGGATACTGTGAAATAGAAAAATATTCAAATGGTGAATGGGGTTGGGGTATATAATGTGGAAGAAAAATGTGATGGTTAAAAAAAAGAAAATAAAGCTTATGTATACAGAGGATGGGGGCTTATAAGGTGGGCAGGAGAATGGGAAATAAATGAGAACTAAATCATGTCATATACTGGTACAAATTTTCAATGTTTGTGCTCATGATATGTATATAAAATGTACCAAAAATCAATTAATTAAAAAATCAGGTAAGCAAAGCATTTGTTCTTCAAAACAATAAGGAAAAATTGACAAACCATTAGCCAACCTTGTCAAAAAATAAAAGGATCAAATCCATACAATTAGGAATGAAAAGGGTGAAATTACAACAGACCCAGCAGAAATCCAGAGGATCATTAGTATGTACTCTGTGAACTTATATTCCAATAAGATAGAAAATACAGAAGAAATAGATATTTAGATACATATGAATTACCAGAGTTGAAAATATAAGATATAAAAATCATACACGACTCAATATCATCAATAAAACTGAAAATGTAATTAAAAACTTACCAATAAAGAAAAGCTCAGGTCCTAACTGCTGTACTCTATAAGAAATCTTAAGATTTACTGCCAAGATTGAAAAGGAAGCAATATTCTCAAAGTCATTCTATGGAGCGTACATTACCCAAAATCAGAAAAGGATCTAACCAAAAAGACAGCTATAGGCTAATCTCTCTAATGAACATAGACCCCAAAATCCTCAATTAGATAATGGTAAACACGGTGCAAAAGATCATTAAGAAGATCAAGCATGCTGACCAAATGGGATTCATAGCAAAGATGCATGGATGGCTCAACATACACAAACAATAAATGTAAGACATTGTATTAACAGACAAAATTCACACGAACTTCTCAAAAGATGAAGAAAAAGTGTTCAACAAAATCCAACATCGACACATGATTAAAAAAAAAAACCTAAGAAAGTTGGAATCGATGGTCTTTATCACAACTTGATAAAAGCATCTATGAAAAACCAATAGCCAACATCATACTAAATGGTCAAAAACTGATACCTTTCACAATACAATCAGGAACAAGATGAGAATGTGCACTATCACCACTCTTACTCAATATAATTCTGCAAATTATTGTTGCTGTTAGCTACAGCATTTAGACAAGAAAAAGAAATGAAAGGAATCAGACAGGAAATAAAGAAGATAAATTGTCACTATTTGTAGATGACATAATACTCTACCTGGAAGACCCTGAAAGCTCCATCAAAAGACTTTTAGACTTAATAACCAAATTTAGTAGGGAAGCTGGGTACAAAGTCAATACTCAAAAATCAATAGCATCCCTTATATGAGCAACAGACTCATTGAAAGAGGAACTAGAGAAAAAATTCTTTTCATAGTAACATCCAAAAAACCTGAAATACCTAGGAATCAATCTAACAAAGGGCATAAAAGACCTCTGAATACTGAAGCACTCTGAAAAATAGATTGAAGAGAATATCATAAAATGGAAAGACATACTTTATCCCTGGGTACAATGAACTAATGCAGTGAAAATAGTTATCCTTCCAGATTGCTATATAGATTCACTGCAATCCCAATTGAAATTCCAATAGCATATTTCACAGAACTGGAGAAAGTAATCCAAAAATTCATTTGAACCCAGAAGATACCTAGATAGCAAAACCAATTCTAGGTAACAAAGACAAGGCAGCAAGTATCACAATCCTCAACTCAAAACTATACTTCAAAGACATTATAATAAAAACAGCATGGGACTGGTAAAGAAACAGACCCAAGATCAATAGAGCAAATTAGAAGATACAGAAAAATTCCACATATACTGTTACCTCATCTTTCACAGGAGCCAAACATCTTCAAGGAAGAAAGACAGCTTCCTTAATAAACAGTAATGTAAAAACCAGATTTCAACCCACCAAAGATTAAAATTCGTCCCATATTTCTCACCAGGCACTAAACTAAAATCAAAATAAGTCAAAGATCTAAATATTAAAACAGAAACATTAAATCTCCTTGAAAGTGGATTAGGTAGAACTCTTGAAGAAAATGGCACAAGGAAAGACTTTATGGACAAAAATTCAATTGTACATGCAACAAAAAGAATCAACATTGGCATATCATCTTATTAAAAAGTTTCTTTACAGCAACAGAAATCACCAACAGAGTAGAAAGACAGCCCACAATGTAGGATAAAATTTTTGCCAGTTGTTGCTCAGACTAAAGTCTACTATCTAGAATATATAAAAAAACTCAAAAAATCAGATGTAAGTTTAAAGTCCCGATCCAAAAATAGACATTTGAAATGAACACACATTTCTTGGGCAAAGAAGTAGAAATAGCAAATAAATATATGAAAAAATGTTCAACGTCACTGGCCATTCAACAGATACAAATGAAAACAACACGGAGATTCCATCTCACTCCAGACAGAATGACTGCTATCAAGAAATAAATCAATAACAAATGCTGGCAAGGCTGTGAGAAAAAAGGAATTCTCCACTGTTGATGCAGTGTAGACTGTGGAAATCAGTATGGAGATTCCTCAAAAAACTAGGATTAAATGTCCCATTTGACCCACCTATTCCTCTGCTGGGTATTCCCAAAATAATTAAAAGCATCATACCACAGTGATACATGCAACCTGTGTTTACAGCTAAATCTTGGAAACAGCCCAAAAGCTCAAAAACTGGAAACTGGAGATAGAAGATTTGTTTTCTTTTTTTAATGGAGCACTAGTCAGCCATAAAGAATGACAAACATGAGAGAGATATATAGGTATGTGGATGCACATTGAGGCCAGACTCTTAAGTGAAATAAATAGGACGCACATGTAAATACCAGAGTTTCTCTGATGTGAGAAACTGAGAGTGTAAATGAGAACCAAAATGTAAAACAGATAATGTGAAATAGGAAGAAAAGGTCCAAAGGGAAAGTACAGAGACAGGTGCAGTGGGGGAAAGGAAAGAAGGGAAAAAGTGGAACCAAAGTTTTTGTAAATAAACAGCGGTAGAGGGCAGTTGAGAAGGGTAACGGGCAGAAAATAAGAACCAAGATATATCATGTACAGATACAAATTCCCAATGATGAATGTGATCATAATGTATTCCTAAAGTGAACTAATAAACCTAATGAATTAAAAAAATAACAAGAGCTGTTTGTATGTCAGGCCTGCCATAACATGAGGGTACACTGTATAAGAAACTTGAATATAAACAGATTTTTGAATGGCCAGAGAGTGAATGCAATGTGAGTGGGAAAAGACTGAGAGATAATTACTAAAATTTCTCCACAGTTGTCTTGCACTGAGTCTCTCTTGGCTTAACAATATTTTCTCCAAAAGAACTCATTGAATCAGTTGTAAATAGCCTAGAAATTATAAAATTCTTGTGTCTCTATCATGCCACATACGTATGCATGCAAAACACTGTCAAGTGCATGTGAGAAAAACTCCACAGGAAATAAGCTATATTTGCTTCACAAACTGACATACTATATTAACACAAGTAGGTGACCATGGCAACCTTCCCTAATTAGGCATGAATATTACAGTATAAACATGCCCTCATCTGCAGCAGGCTTCAAAAAAGTTATGCACCCTTAGGTGACTTCTATTTTCACTAGAATAGTTGCATTTTTAAGGAGTCTGTCCATTTTTTTCTAAGTCAGCAAATGTGCAGGGATAGAGTTTTTCATCCTTTATCATCTTTTTATTGTCGATGGGATCAGTAGTTACATGCCTCTTCCACTTCCAAAATTATAATTTCTCTCTTTTCTTGGTTTAACTGGCTAAAGGTTTAGATGTTATTTTTAAAGGAAAGAAAGTATCAAATTTTTAAGGTATATTCCTACTTTCATTCACATGCTTTACTGAAAAGGTCTCCTTTTCAAAGTGAAATATGAACTTCTAAATAATTTTGAATTTCCATATTCTTATCAATAAAAATTACAAATGGAAAAAGGCAGAATTAGCATATAAATTTGCTTTTTCCTAGTTTTGCAAGGCAATTATATCATTCAGTGTTGTCGTTCAAGAAAAGAATGCATGATAGAAATATATCTTCCATCTACATAGTTTCCCAATGTCCGTAAAACCTATATGATAGTACATGATAATTTATCATTTGAATGTCCTTTCAAATGAGGTCCAATAGCAGTTCCAAAATGTCTATTTAAGCACAGCTTTCAGTAAGACATAAAGAGCCCAAGTGTGTGGGCCTGGGTCAATGCCTAACAAGTGGAAAACTAAAGTCTATTTTCTAAACTTTTTATTTTTGTTAATTAAATATAAATACACTTAAACAGGATGCTATTGGACATTAAATCTTAGAATCTTTGATAAACAAAATTTTATGTATTCCAGGCTAGATCCAAGGATGTGAAATCATATAAAGTCCCCAAGCAGGTAAAATGCTTTCTTCAAATTCTTCAAGGTGTGAGCAGAATGACTGTTGAGTTTATATTTTTTTAAATTATTACAGTAAAAGACATGTTGTCATTAATCTCACACAAAATACTCCTCCTTGCTTTGAACAAACTTCTCCCATTGTTTTGCCACTTTCAGAAGCAGCTCCGAAGTCCTTTTTCATAAATATCTTCAACTGTACAATAGTGGCTGCCTAGATGTCCTGAGCTGACTCAACACTTTTTTCTTTCAGGATCATGTTGACTTTGAGGTAGAGTCAGTTGCAGGATGCTGGATCTGGTGGACAAGGATGCCCCTCATGACTTGACAGATGCGCCTTTTCTTTGAATGGCTGTGCATATTTATTTTTTCTTCATATAAAGATATTTTATCTTCAGATAAAACAAGACTCCCAGAATTGCTTCAGAAAGTGGCAAAACAATGGGATAAGTGAATTTGCATTCAATATTTTGAGTATTTTACTATAATACATTATATGATTTAAACATTCACCATATATTTTGCTCACTCTATGTGTAAGGATACATCATTTCACTCACTTCTATAATAACATTTTCCTTCAAAACTCAATCAAAATTATTTTTAAACTTTAAGGTGATTTTATATGCCTTTACTTTTATTAGCAGTTTCTCTATTGGATTTGTATCAATTTTTAAAAATGTAAAACAGTTGTTAAGGCTTTAATTTTTCCTCTCATTATTGAAAAGGTGTCTTGTTACTTTTATATCTTCTATTTTCAAGGCTTAAAATATAATTTTTTAATTCAAATCTGTGTTATACATATACATCATCATCGCATTCAACATTAAGAGTTTGTATCAGTATATAACACAACTTGATTCTTTTTTTTTTTTTTTTTTAAGGTTTTTTTGAGACAGGGTCTCGCTTTGTGGTTCAGGCCGGCCCTGAGCTCAGCCTCCAACTCACATCACAGCAACCCTCCTGCCTCTGCCTCCCGAGTGCTGGGATGACAGGCATGAGCCACCACGCCCGGCACTGTGGTATGTGGTACTGGTTGCTGCTGGGGTGAGTCTCCACACCCAGCATTGTTATGTGGTTACTGGGGATTGAACCTAGGTCTTTGCGCCTGCAAGACAGGCGCCAGAACCACTGAGCTAAATCCCCTGCCACAACTTGATTCTTTTTATCATTACCTACAACATGTTATTTCACCTGCAAAACACATTACACATCCTTTACCTACAACTTTCTTGTTCTGAGTGTTAGAATTTGACCTTTTGAGAGCAGATTATTGTAGCTTCCAGCCTTGCTCTTCACACCAAGCACTCAGTACATGGATGGAATCTAATTGTACTCACAAATTTGATGAAAATATAAGATGCCGCAAGTTAACAAGGTAATTTTCATGAGGACAAAGCTATAAACAACACATCAGAAGCAAACCTTTCCCTCTGTCATTGTGGTAAGTACCACAAACACACAGGAAAGTGCCTCGATATGTTGTCCTTTGGCAGAAAACTGCATTAAAGGAAATATCACCATCTTATGTTCCTGAGTTTGACACACACGGACCCAATACCAATACAAATACAACTCAAACCCTGCTGAGCCAGAAGTTTTCCTAGCAACTAGGAAAGAAGCCACGTGATAGATAAAAGGAAGAATACAAGTACAGGTTTTGGCAGTATTTCCAAAGATGAAATAAGGGATGCAGTAGAAGACAGAACTGGCCACCAGCCTGCCCGCCCCGTGGGACATGTCCTGGGGCCCTGCGGCAAAGCTGAGAAAAGACAGGTACAGGCGAGGGCTCTCCTCCAAGGACAACGTTATCCCCCAGATGGAGCACCACCAACGGAACCAAATGTAAAGGTTTGCATTTACTCTACTTTTAAGCCAGAAGAGTCTGGAAGATTCCCAGCCACACAATCTTCCATCTGTGGTGGACGCTGGGCTCCTTCCCCACACCTTCCGGGCAGGTCTCATGTAACACTGGATAGGCCTGACATCCCCCAACTTTTTACATTAGAAAAAAGAGAAAAATCCAAAGGAAATATTTTTTCAAAGGATGGAAATATTAGCCTTTGAATAGAAAGGGCAAAGCACAGACACATTTTAAAGACATTTTAGAACATCAAAAATATAAAGAGCACTTCAGAAAGAAAATAAAAATTATTATGAAGTTATACTAATTAGATACATGTGATACTTCTTGTTTGCAATAGAATATTCTAGGCAGTAAGACAATACTTTCAAAACCCCAAGAAAAAATATTTTCAGTTTTAATTTTGTACCAAGTCTATTCATGACATTTCTGGATCAACATTGGCACAGATTCAGAAAACTTACTTTTTGTCAAACTTTGCTTCAGTGTTTACTTGAGTATTTACTCCAGTCAAATCAAATAGTAAAGCATGAAATGAAGACACGTATAGGATTCAGAGAAACTGTAAAGGGAATGGAATGGAAATCTCGCGATGACAAATGACCTTGAGAGCTTCCAGGCTACTTTGAAATGGACATGAGAGTGCCTTAAGAAAGAGCGATACAGACGCGTCAAATATGACTGAGAGTCTGGAAAAATTAAGCACATGACAACGGAGCCTGCAGGAAAAGCAATACACTTGAAAAAATGAAAAAAAAAATTAAATAACGAAACAAATTTTTTTAAGAATTTAAAATCATCCAAGGGTGGAAAGAACCTGACAATGAATTGAGGAGCGGAGACTTCCAGGAAGACAGCACAGTGGTAAGGAGCAGCAAAAGGTCCTTCTCTGAGATTTGCAATCCAAATGCTAGGATATAACAATGCTAGGATATAACAATATGGAGAAAAGGGGGAGGCAGGTTGGTTCTCAAGACCCAGTAAGGATCTTAAGTGAGAAGTGGAGCCCACAGTGAGAGTGAAGACAGGACCTGTACACAAAAGAGGGAGGCAGCCAGCAGCATTTCCTCCCTGAGTCTGACGCATGGCATGGGGGGCAGTTCACACTGCAGTCATGGTGATGGTGGAGCCTGCACAGGCCTCCACAGAGAAACACACCAGGTGAAAGAGCAGGGACGCCGCAGAGAGCAGTGGCCAGTGAGTGTTTCAGTCCCATTCAAGCATCCCTAAGAGAAGGCAATTGCCCAGTCTCCAACTCGAAAGGGTTAGGCCCTGGAGGTCTCCTTTTTTGGAAAGGGCAAAACTGAACTCAGGCCTCAGAGCACCTGCAGATTGTCCCCATTTCATGGATCCTACTATCAGAGCGTGCACAACCGTGGGAGCCATCCATGGGCACCAACCCAAATTTAAGACTAGGACTCTGGTGATGGACTCTACATCTGGAGGTGGTAGGCAGAACTCAGGTCCCAACCACACAGACACAAACGACAGGTTGCCACAACTTCAGCAGATCTGAAATCACAGGCTGTGAGATTATCCACCACCCTGCTGTAATTCTGCTGCCAGCTTGCTGGGATCAGCCAACATGGACCGAGGCTGTTTGCCTCTCTGTCTACCAGTCACAGCAGAGACATACTTTGAAGGGCATAATTTCCTTCCCTTCCTTGCGATTTTTTTTTCTTGATTCTTGTTTTCTTCACTGTTCTTTTTTTAATAAGAGTGTGAATATTATTTCAACTTTTTTTTTTTTTTTTAGGTTTTTTGAGACAGGGTCTCACTTTGTAGTTCAGGCTGGCCCTGAGCTCAGCCTCCAACTCACATCACAGCAATCCTCCTGCTTCTGCCTCCCGAGTGCTGGGATGACAGGCGTGAGCCACCACGCCCGGCACTGTGGTATGTGGTACTGGTTGCTGCTGGGCGTGAGTCTCCACACCCAGTATTGTATGTGGTTACCGGGATCGAACCCAGGTCCTTGTGCTTGCAAGACAGGCACCAGAACCAGTGAGCTAACTCCCCAGCCCTATTATTTCAACTTTTTACTGCTGCAAGTTTTGTTCTGTTGTTGTTTCTCCTTCTTTTTTCCCTCCTGCCTTCATCGCCAGCTTCCCAGAGTTTATGTAATCTCCCTTTGTCCTTCAGCCTTGCTTTTTATCTCTTTTTCTATTTCTGTTTCTCCATCACCTTTTAAATTTCTCCCCTGAGCCCCTGAAAGTAAAATCACCATACTGAAGGCTATTTACTATATATACTTTTCTGGTTTACTTTAGATTTTTTTATGTAACTAAAAATCTTTTTTCTTTTTTGAGACAGAGTCTCACTTTGTACTTCAGGCTGGCCCTGAGCTCACTATGGAGCCCAGGTAAACTTTGAACTCACAGCAATCCTCCTGCCTCTGCTTCCCGAGATTACAGGTGTGAGCCATCATACCCAGCATTATGGTATGTGGTAATGATTGCTGATGGGTGTGAGTCACCACACCCAGCATTGTGATATGTGGTTATCAGTTATCGAACTTGGGTTCTGGTGTTAGCAAGGTGAAAAAAAATTCAAGTCTGGTTAGGTTAAGTATCCACGTGTGTGTCAAAATAGGAGACACTCAAAGGAGTTCGAGCATGCTCACTCCCGTGCATAGAAACTGACCGATGGCCACTCCTCTAGTCGTGACTCCTTTGCTCGGCCAAGAGCTAACCGTAAAAAATAAAAAGATTGTGCCCCAGCAATAAGCTACAGCCCTTTGCCCCAATGTGCTCATAACCACGCCCACTCCATGTCCTCCATATAAGCCTGTGTCGTCCTCACTAAAGATGGAAGTGTTCACCGAAACCTCCTCGGAGTCTGCGTGGTGACTCTGCATATTCACCTTCCCAGGCAGGGCCTCGAAACCTGATCCTTGGCCACATAGCACCTCGATGATGAGGACAACCGCAAGGCAGGTGCTGGAACCGCTGAGCTAAATCCCCAGCCCCACAAATCCTGTCTGTATAGTTTGAGATGGCAAATTAATAGTTACCACAGTTTCTCATTTCCTAGGCTATTGTTATTATTGATGATATCACTTTAGCCAAGGTGACACAGCTGTTCTAATCAGTTGCTCTTCTCCAGGGCTCATAAACAATACTGTATGCCAGTGCCAAAGAACCAGGGCCCAAGCCAAATACGCAATGTCTCAACCAAAATAAATTAATAGGTTCTTCCAACCAACTCAAAAGTCAAAAAGCCAGTGACAACTAGAAGCTATCTCTAAAATGTGGTCATTTCATACGATACTAACAATGAATTTATCTATCATGAGCAAATTACGAGCACTGACACAGAAGTTTAAAAAAATAGAAAATGCAAAGACATGAAAGCAAGATGTAGTCTCAGACTTCTAGCTTGCTGAAGACAAACCTGGAAGGTAATGAGGTGGAACAATATAAAAGCTACCCATCAAGAATCTCTGAAATGGTAAACAGCAGAAGTACAAAGGCAGATGAATGAGGCTCTGAAAAAAATCAAATTAGAAACAATTTCTGAGATAACTGGAGACATGATGACCATAACAAGGTCACAATTAGTGAAACTAGAGTAGGTAGAATTAAAACATAGAGGAGCTTGGAAAATGATGATGACCAAGAATGCTCAATGGATGAAAGCAATAGAATGCATGTAACAGATACAAACAAATATGTAGAGACTAAAAATTATATTGGGGGCCAGGAATTTAGCACAGTGGTTCTGGTGCCTGTCTTGCAAGCACAAGGTCTCTATTTTGATCCCAAATAATCACATACAACAATGTCTGGCATGGTGACTCACACCCACCAGCAATACTACCAGCACATTCCACAATGCCAGGTGTAGTGACTGATATCTATAATCCCAGCACTCCTGAGGCAGAGGAGAATTTCTGTGAGTTTAAGGCTCACCTGGGCTTCATAGTGAGCTCAGAGCTAGCATGAACTACAAAGCAAGACTGTCTCAAAACATAAAAAAAATTTTCAAATAAATATTATATTCAAAGTATACACAACAACACAATGAACTGATGTGAGGACACAATAACAGACCTACAGGCAGAACTTCAGTTAGAGATCATGAAAAGAAAGATTTCTGGAAAGTAGTAGGAACAATGAAAATGAATCCAAAAGCTGCAAGACACTCACAGCTTTTGAGGCCAGAAAATAAGGTATGAGAATGCCTCCTTGCAAAATTACCTGCAAGAGATAATCAATGGAGTTTTCATAAGGATTACAAAAGCTCTCCAATAGATGGAATGGAGACTCTGCAATCATCATCTCATACACCACCACTCCCAGAGCCCACCAGTCCACGCCGAAGCCGTTCTCTTCTCCTCTTATAATCTCTGGAGCCAGGTAATTCGGGGTGCTGCAGAAAGCACCAGTTCTGTCTCCTGCCTCTAAGCCTTCCTTGCACACGCAGAAGTCCAGGAGTTTAATGTGCCCTTCTGAGTCCAATAACAAGTTGTCTAACTTCAAGTTACTGTAGAGTGTCCCTTGCTGATGAAGGTAACTGAACGCTAAGCGGATTTCTGCAGCGTAAAACCTGGCGTGCTCTTCAGGAAGTCGTCTTCGCTGCTGCATCTGGAACATCAGATCTCCGCTGCTGACATGGTCCAGAATGAAGAAGAGCCTGCTCTCCGTCTGGAAGCAGGAGTGCAGGCCGCCCAGAAAAGGGTGGCTCTGTGTCTGCTCCACAACAGGCCTCTCTGTCTGTATCCAGTCCATGTTGACATGCTGTTTTCATGGCTTTCATGCCATAAACATGATCTGATTGTTTTTGCTGGACCAAGAGGACTCTGGCGTAGCTCCCTCTCCCTATCACATGGAGCAAACTGAAGTCCTGCAGACCGAAGCTCGATGCTGTTTTCCCACCTGCCCTGGTGTCATCTGCCTCACTCTCTCCATCTTGTTCTAAACCCTCGTGACTTGAGAGATGACGTGAGACCGCTGCCTGTGCAGGGTCTGAAGCCAGGGCCGATGGGAACACGGGCAGCACGGACTCAGGTGGCAAAGACGGCTGCCCACATTCTGCGGTGACAAGCGTGTAGCACTTCTTATGAACTGAGACTGTCTGTGCATGTGGTACACTTGCACACCTGGCATCCAAAGCCCCTACACGGTCTGTGCAGATGGCACAGTGCGCTCGCCTGCTGAAGTGTGAGGTTTGAAAAGTGTGGCCACTGTGACAATACAGCTTTCTCCAGAGGCCTGCGCCTCTGTGGAGGACGGGTTGATCTTCTGCTGGACAAGGCATTTGGGGATGTTCTGGTGAACAAGGTGACTCAGGATTCTTCACAGCTCAGAAAGCCTAAGGCTTCTTCTAACTCCAACTGAGGTGACACAGAGTACACACCTCCTTCCTCACATACCCACTCTGAGGTGAAAAGCTCTTTATTATCCAAACATCACACATCTTGATCTTTATCACCAAGGCCCTCAACGGAGATGGAATTCTCAAAAGACGTTGTCATGGAGTCTCTTCCCAACATCAGGGCCGGTCGGGTAGAGGTGTGGGTCGTGGAGGTGCCCGGGAGGAAGGGACCACAGAAAAGCTGGCTGCCCACAAAAACTGGCAGGAAGGGCTTGCAGAAGGAGTGCGGCCTGACGGCCTGCACGGACCACACTGGCGGATCTCTGCAGGGCTCCCTGGGAAGTTATTTCCCATCACAGCAGCCAGGCCGGGGTGGATGTACACGAGGCTTCTCAGGGTCTCTCGGGGGCCAGTGGCTGTGACTTCAGTCTCCCACCCTGGACTTTCACCCTCCGGAGATTTTGTGCCCGGCTCTGGGGAGACCCGCCTGGCGCTCCTGGGTGTTTCTGAGCCTGGAGAAACTTACTCTGGGCTCTTTCCTGGTTCGGTGCCATTGGGATTCGGGCCTGTAGAGACCTCACATGGGTACCCTGACGTGGGTAGGTCTCTGCTGGTCACTCCTGGGGATACCTTCTCTGCGGTGTCAGTGAGGATTGTGCGGCTGCTGCAGTGTGGCCTGCGGCGTCTGGACGGAGTCAGCCGCCTTCTCAGTCTCTCACAGATAGTCTCTCTGCCTGGCCTCCTGAGGCTGCGGCCCAGCGAAGTGGAGAAGCAGCTCGGCATGTTCGCTGCTCCGTCTCCAGCCAAGTGAGCTCGGGAGATGCGCACTGGACGGTGATGCCCGGTAACCAGGGTTCCGTGCTCTGTATGGAGATGTTGCCAAGGAAGAGAGGTCACGTATGCGGGTCCCAAAATCCCCCCTCTGAGAAGACTCCATGGCTATTTTTCTTCATATTAATAAATCCATGGCCATTTACTTATTTTTTTCTATTTTAGAGTCTACACACATATATATTACATAATATGCCTCTTTATCTAATCTATCATCTATTTACTGACTTAGTTCTTTAGTTTTCCGGTACTAGCCTTAAATTCTGAGTTTTCACATAGACCTAGGTCTGACTTCCCTTTTCAGATACCAGAGTATCTTTTTTGGTTTTTTTTGTTTCTTTTCTTTGAGACAGGGTCTCGCTTTGTAGTTCAGGCTGGCCCTGAGCTCAGCCTCCAATTCACATCACAGCAATCCTCCTGCCTCTGCCTCCCGAGTGCTGGGATCACAGGCGTGAGCCACCACGCCCGGCACTGTGGTATGTGGTACTGGTTGCTGCTGGGCGTGAGTCTCCACACCCAGTATGATATGTGGTTACCGGGGATCGAACCCGGGTCCTTGCGCTTGCGAGACAGGCGCCGGAACCACTGAGCTAAATCCCCGCCCCCAGAGTATCTTTTTAAAAATAATTTTTCTTTATTGAGTTCATTGGTTCATTTTAGATATACATCATAATAACAGTCAACATTGAGAATTTATACCTGTACATGATGTATCTTGATTCTCATTTTTCCTATTCCCCTGCCCTCCCTCCAACCCCCAATTCCCAAATACATAAGCTCTGCTTGTTTTTCTGGTTTTACCATCAAATTTTTTCTTTCCTTTCTTGCTTTCCCCTGTCTCTCCCTCCCTTCTCCTCTTTGGACATTCTATTTTACAGTACCTATCATATATTCTGGACCTCATTCGTATCTTGTTGCACTGAGAGAAATGACATCGTATTTGCACATCTGTGTTGTTTATTTCACTCAGCAGTATATCCTCAAGGCACATCCATTTAAGTACAAATGTCTCTAGTTTATCATTCTTTACGGTTGAGTAATAGTCCATTATTTTTTTTAAAACACATTTTTTTTTGAGACAGGGTCTCACTTTTTTTTTTTAATCTTTATTGGTACATTACATACACGCATCATGATTGCACTCCATAATGGGGATTTGTACCAGTATAAGACACAACTTAATTCTCATTTTTTCCAATATCCCTACCCACTCTACCACCCCCCCATATACATAAAATTTGTTTCCATTTTTGTTATAATCTCATCATTTTTCCCCTTCACCCTATTTTACTTTGAGCGAAAATAAAGATGTAAATGAGTCCTAGAATTGTATATTATATATTGTGAAATAGAAAATGCTCAGGGTCTCACTTTTTTAGGTCAGGCTGGCCCTGAGCTCACTGTGTAGCCCAGCCGAGGTTCTAACTCACAGCAATCTTCCTGCCTCTGCCTCCTGAGTGCAGTGATTACAGGCATGAGCCACCATGTCCAGCACTGTGGTTATGTGGTTACCAGATATCAGGGATCAAACTCAGGACCTTGTTCTTGTAAGGCAGATGCCTAACCCACTGAGCTAAATCCCTGGCCCTAAAAAAACACTTCTTTATCCAGTCTCAAGTTGTGGCCATTTGCGCTATTTCCAAGATTAAGCTATTACAAACTGAGCTGCTATAAATATTGGTGCACATATGTCACTAAGGTATGATGCTTTTAATTCCTTTGTGTGTATTCCTAGCAGGTAAACAGCAGAGTCAAAGGGGATCTGTAATCCTAATTTTTTGAGGAATCTCTACACTGATCTCCACAGTGGCTGTACTAGTCTACATTTCCTCCAACAGTGAAGAAGGATTCCCATCTCCCAACAGTCTCACCAGCATTTGTTGTTGGTTGATTTCATGATAGCAGATCAAGGGTGTAGTGGAGTCAAAATTCAAGGAAATGTAACTGGAAATCATAAGGCATGTGTGGTATTTCAAGCTATGATCCGGATAATCACAAGAGAATAACAATGAATAAGAAAAAAAAAAGAGTTCAGTGGTCTGAACTCTAAGGCAGTCCGGCCTTTGAGGTTCTGCTCCTTCACTCTAGTACATGAGAGTGAGGTCTGAGATCTTCCCTTATACTCCTATCAGCCAGCCCAGCGTTCAGGTCTGCTGGACATGATAACATCTACCTTCTCTTTCACTTGATCGTCTTCCCTCTTCAATGCCTGGAGCAAGCAATGTGACTTCTATTTCTTCCCATGCCCTCTTTTGCCTTCCTTGAGCGCCATCTCCTCTATCATCGTTTGTGACTGTTGTGTTTGTGTGCCTACTGCCTCCCTAACTGTCAGGCTCCCAAGTCCAGCTATATCACTCTCCCTTTTTATCCCAGAAGGAAGCTCAATACCTGGCATATTGGAAGAAAACATATTTGTCAAAACAAAAAGCATGAGGGCCAAGAATTTAGCTCAGTGGTTCCGGCGCCTGCCTTATAAATGCAAGGGCCCATGTTCAATCCCCAGTAACCACATACAACAATGCTAGGTGCGGTGACTTATGCCCACCAGCATTCAGTACCACATACCACAGTGCCAGGCATGGCAGCTCACATCTGTAATCCCAGCACTCGGGAGGCAGAGGCAGGAGGATTGCTGAGTTTGAGGCTAAGTTCAGGACCAGCTTGAACTACAAAGTGAGACCCTGTCTCAAAAAACTTAAAAAATAAAAAGAAAGAAAAAAAATGCATGAGCCATTCCTAATGACTTCCTCATTTTTACCCTAATTAAATTTCTTTCTTAATCTTCATACTCCATCTGATTGGCCTGGACTTTTTTAGACTTCTCACAGACACAGAGCCTCAAACGCAATTTAATTTGACCACCGCTCACCAAAATGCTTCAGATAAGACATATTTCTGACTTTGGAATTTTACAGACATAGAAATATTTGCAGACCGATGACAAGTGGAACATTTTTAGTTTTCAAATCCCAAATCCAAAACACTCCAAAATCCAAAATATATTAGGCATAATCCTAGTGCATTTTAGATTTTAGATTTCAGAGGAAGGATGCTTAATCTGTGTACACAAAAAATTCCTCATATTGTCTTACAAATGAGCTTCACTTTTCTATGTCCTATGTCAGTGACTTGAAAGATCATTTATTGATCCACTCAACTCAGAATCTGAAAGTCATTCTAACTTGATTTCAGTGTTCGTAGCCTTAGTCTCCATATGCTGCCCCTTCTAAACATCCCTGTTGCTTTTGCTTTAGTTCAATGCCTCAATTGTTTCAAAAAGCTTCAAAATTACTTTTCTTGACCCTATGCTAATTCCTCTGATCTACTCTTCTCATTGTTTCCAGAACAATCATTATTTCCAAAATAATCAGCCGAACTGACTCCCTCAGCCACCCTATTGAGATCTAACATAGTTCCTTCCACCTCCCACCGGATGTAAGACTAAAGATCAATGCAGGCTATCCTTAGTTTGGCCCATACATTTGTAAAATAAATTTCAATTTGTTCGCAACATTCAGACAATATTTTGCTTATAAACCTAGATTTCTAGCTCCCCCTGAAAAACTCAAAGGTCTGCTAAGAGTGGACACACATTCCACATAGCAACAGCCACAAGCAGAAAAGCACTGTTTCTTGGGGCTAGGAATTTCCTGGGCTGTAGCTCACACGTTATCCTGGCTCACACCATCCAGGCCTGAAAAGTAAACTTCAAACACCTTAGAACATGGGTCCTTTGTGTGTGCGTCTGCCAAGTAGCCAGCCTTTTCTTTTTAGGTCATTCCCTTCCACATAGACCTTTTCTGACGGCCATCTTCTTCTGTGTACTTTAACAATGACAAAAGAGCCACAGTTCCCCGAACACGTGATGCGCAGCTTCCCTCCATATCCATGTGTATTCCCACCTGTAACTCTATCCCCCACCGCACCCCATCCCCCACCCTCGAGGCTACAGACTCGCTGCTTCCCTGTGGGTAGACCAGGAGAGAACTGGCTCAGCAGATGCTAATTTGCTTACAAAAACTGGTAATACCAACTTCTAGGGTCAAGCACGTCCCCTTTTCCAACAATGTCATCTTCCCGCCCATTGTCAGTCACACGCGCTAGCTACTTCTCTGACTCTATGCCTTTGCAGGGACACGCCAGCCCGGAGGTTTCACCGGTCACCTAGGAGCCTAGAAGCAGCGTGGCAACGGCGTGTGCTCTGTTAGTTCTCTCACAATTCTCTTGTAAGTTTTCATCCAAGAGGGACCCTCGCAGCCCCTTTCACCCTCGTCTTACTTTTCCCTTTGTTACCATCTACAAATCTACACTAACATCTCCACTAGCTTAAGAATGAGCTCAAGAGAGAAGGATTTTGCCTGCTTTAGCATCTGCATCCAGAACCATCTCTGGGAAAATGAACCCTGACCCCTCTCTTCTTCCTGACTGGACTGGCATAGGGTGGGACAAACAAATTCATGATGCCTTTTAGATGAAACTTATGCTTTTCTCCCAGTTCTCTACTTAGAATACATTCATACACCTCCTTCTGTGTGCTCCCAGACAGAACTGGTAAAGTAGGTCAAGACTGAAATCCTTTTGTCCGAGGGCTACACTAAGCTGTGCCAATGACAGTTAAATGAAAATGGATTTGTTTCCATAGCACTTAGAATTTTAGAGCGGTGACGACTAAAAATTCACTGGAACCAATCAGCTCACTTGTCAGGTGTGATGTGTGTGGACAAATGGGGCCACATGACACAGTCAGGGTCTCCTCGGGCCAGGGGCAGGGTCAGGAGAGAAGCTCAGACGTGGAGGACTGAATAGCTTCCCGCAGCTCCGTGTCCACTCCATTTCCACAGTGGCTTGATGGCTGCCCCAGTCCTACAAGCGCTGTGCCCTCTGACCTCACTCAGCGGAAACACAGTCTTACTCTTCCGGCAGCCACCTGTCCCTGATGAGCAAAGGCAGCATTCAGGATAGATGCATGGAGCCCAAACTCAGGAGAAATCATTTTTACCCTTTGTCCTCTGATCTTCAGAATTTGCTCCTGGAGTTTCCTGAGACATATAACTCTTACCAAATCAAAACTCTAAACTTATAAAGCTGTTGGACAGGAGCTTTAAGAATTATGTCTTTGAATAAGTAAAGATAATGACTCACAATGTATTAATTACTGCTACTCTGATTTTGTTATAAAATTCTGTTTCATTTTTTTCCTTTAAAAAAATTACTTTAAAAAGAATTAGGAATTTTCAGGTTAACTATAACCAACTGTAGCCACTCGTTTGATTAAGAAGTCACTCTTGCTCAAAAGACTCCATCGGTCAACAGAGCTGTTGAACCATCCTGCCTTGCTGAGCTCAGCTCCAAATCCACTCTGCTGTCCAGGGCAGCCAGACTTAATCCTTCCCATTCACACTCACGGCAAGTCTAAAAAAGAATGATAAATTTTCCCATTGCCCTGCTAGGTATATACACACAAGAATTAAAAGACTCACATCACAGTGACATATGTGCATCTATGTTTATAGCAGCCCAATTTGTGATTGCTACATCTTGGAAACAACCCAAGTGTCCATCAACTGAAGACTGGACAAAAAAGCTGTGGTTCTTCTACATAATGGAGTATTACTCTGCCATTAAAAATGATAAGTTTGAATCATTTCTACTTAACTGGACATACCTTGAGGATATCCTAAGTGAAGTAAATAAGGCACAGATAGGTACATATCACATCTTTTCTCTGGTATGAGAAAATAAAGATGTAAATGAGTCCTAGAATTGTATGTTATATATTGTGAAATAGAAAATGCTCAATGTAAAACAGGAAGAAGGGGGAAAATGTTGAGATTGTAATAAAAAAGTAAGGAAACAAATTTTATGTATACGGGGGGCGGTAGGGTTGTAGGGCTATGGGAAAAAATGAGAATTAAGTTGTGTCTTATACTGGTACAAATCCCCATTATGGAGTGCAATCATGATGTATATATTTAATGTACCAATTTTTAATTAAAAAATTTTTTTAAAAAAAGAATGATAAATTTTCCTATTGACAGTCACCCTCGTTGTAGAGAGCACCACTGCCCCCTGGTGGAAATACTAAAAACCGTTCCTGAGACTGCTCACGCTCCCCGCAAATGAAACCACTCACAGGTAAGGACATTCTGTACCCCATCCGGACAAAATAAACCTTCTAGTAACCCAGACTGAAAAGTCACGGGATCCTAATGACGATGTGCTAACCTTACTTCTTCTTCCCTGCCCTAATCTCTTAACCTGCACACAGAACTGTTTCAAATATGTGCCACTCAAGATTGCCCGTCTCGCGGAGGGAAATGCCCTCAAGTCATACCCGGCGACAGCAAACATCTCTACGATAACCTTTAGCATCTGCATCCAGGGGCGTATGCAGAGTTCTCACTCATGCATCTGCTGAAAACCTGGTTCTTGGGGGCAAATGTGGTGAATTTGCCAATCACTTCTTGGCTCTCTCCAACGTTGGGAGAAATAACCAGGTGTTATTTCTGTTGAAAAAGTTGCATGAATCGAATCAGCGAGTCTTGAATCAGGCAGCATGCCATGAGGAACGGTGTGAGGGCAGCGGTCCCTGGGGAATCCGTCCCCGAAAGCTGCTGGGCACTGAACGTGTCTTTATCGAGAGGCACAACCCCTCGCAAGGGGACGTCTTACCAGTGCGGACCCGCAGGTCGGAACTCGCTCCCTCCAACTCCACCATTTCCCTCGTTTCAAGAAGTAGGAAGTTTCACCTCCCACCTTTTCAGTTAATTTTTGAGTAAATGGTCCAGAAAGCCAACCATCCCCCGCTCCCGGGTCCTAACAAGGAATCGTCCCCCGGAGGTGATTATCACGACCTGCCGCGGGCGGCCTCAGACAGGAGCCTACCGCCACCAGTGCTGACTGCTGTGACAGACGCCACCTGCGAGGTCTCCACACACAGCGACGCAGCCCTGCAGACCTGTGTGTGCACAGGGGAGTCGAGCCCAACCTGACTAAACGTCAAAACAAAACGCACTGCCCAGACAGGTTGCCTGGTGAATTCTACCAAACCTTTATGTACGAACTGCTGCGAGGTTTTCAGGTTTTTAATTTTTTTTCTTCAAATACTATTAATGTGTTTCTTAATTATGGGAAATTAATTGTAAAATGCATGTGTGAAACATTATCTCTTCCATCTTTTAAGGTCGCGCTTCCCGATTTGATCCTGTTTTTTGTTCTTCAATCAATTCTCTATAAGAGAACTGGAAGCAACCCTCTCATATCTATCTTGGGGCGATTTTACTATGGGATTTTTGAAATCTTGGCAAATAATTAACTTTTCAAAACTGTTTCATGATTTAAGTAGAAGAAACTAATTCATTTGAAGTTGTTCCCATAATTCATTAGCAGTCAGAGAGGAATGCTAGTTCTTTTATTTTTTATGGGCTGGCTAATCACATTTTACAATCATTTGCATAATTCTTTTGAAACATAATCTTCCCCTCTGATATCTGAAACATTTCCGTGGCTAAACTATGATGTTTGATCTTTGCCTTTAAATTCCAAAAGCACAAAACCTCTGCCAATGTAAGAGCATGTTTCTTTGTATAACATGTATCTCCCCTGGACAATCTCATTGCCTCAATAAAAATCCCACCAACAAGACGAGATAACACAGGGATTGCTTGTGAGCAGATAGATGAGCGACACTGTTTCAACCATTCAGTGGGGTAGCGCCAGCCTGTCTGGTTTGACATTCTAAACCTGCTCTCTTATAAAAACTGGTTATGAGACACTGAAAGTACCTAATACCTCAACATCTAAGAGAAAATTCATCAGCCTGGCCTAAAATAAATGTTTTTTCTTTCGAAGACACATATTGAAGCCCCAGTAGCCCTCAGGCACAGTGCTGAGTATGAGAGAGTAGGCCAATGATGGCCAGCTCGGGCATTCGTGCCACAATAGGCTGTTTGTTCTCAGGGACAGCGCTGAAGGATTCGCTGTCACTGGGAGGAGTAAACAGAACCAGACAGACTTTCCTCTCAAGGACCTGGAAATGAGGTGGACACCCTAATCAAATAAACACAATACAACTGACATAAAGTGGCCCAGCTCTTTGCCGTAGAATCTGCTTTGACTCTGAGCATTGTGAGGCCTGAGAAGTCGGCTTTTAACCGCACACATGGTGAGTGCGAACTCAACAGGCAAATGGAAGACGTACAGCACACCAGGCTTCTGCAGGGAGCTGGGCAACCACAGAGAAGGTTTCATCACAGACAGCCCCCTAACCCTTGTCTTCTTCCGAGAGCCAGGAGTCCTCTGGATGACTGAAGCACAAAATGACCAAGATAAACTGTAGTTAGAAAATATCATTCTGAGGCCAGAGATTTAGCTCAGTGGTTCTGGCGCCTGTCTTGCAAGCACAAGGACCCAGGTTCAATCCCTGGTAAAGACATACAATAATACTGGGCGTGGAGACTCACCCCAGCAGCAACCAGTACCACATACCACAGTGCTGGGTGTGGTGGCTCATGACTGTAATCCCAGCACTCGGGAGGCAGAGGCAGGAGGATTGCTGTGATGTGAGCTGGAGGCTGAGCTCAGGGCCAGTCTGAACCACAAAGCGAGACTCTGTCTCAAAAAACAAAAAAAAAAAAATTCTAGAGAATGGTTTGGAAGCACTGTTGGAGTACAGGAAAGGAAAGGAAGAGTGATGGCAGAAGCGTGGATAACAGTGAGGAGCAGCAGGTGTGGAGAGACTCAGGCCAGCTCCAGCACGGCACACACAGGGCTGGGTGTTGCCAGGGCTTTTGTTTCCTTCATACCCCAGTGAAGGAGAAGTTCAAGTCTAGTTGGGTCAAGTGCACTCTATGCAAGTCTTATAGCAAGCTAAGAGACGCCCAAAGGAGTTTGAGCACGCTCACTCCTGTACATAGAAGCTGGCCTGAAGCTGCTTGGGGGCCTCCTCTCCCTCCTTGGTCACGACTCTTGCACTCATCCAACAGCCAATCATATATAGGAGAAGAGTTTGTCCCACCAATCAGATACAGCTCCGTTGCCCCTATGTGCTTTTGACCACGCCCACTCCCTGTGTTCTATATAAGCCTGTGTAATCCTCAATAAAAATAGACGTTTTCTTCAAAACCTCCCCAGAGTCTGCAGGGTGACTCTGCACCTCAGCCTCCCGATCTAGGCCTCCCGAACCTGCTCTGCATACCATCCCAGTGGACAAAGACATCCCAGCACTGTGCATAATTAATTAGCCCACAGCCCCTCTTGGGGTCCTGGGTATCCCCTCTCCTATAACCCAACAGCCTTCAGAGTCTTCTTCCTCAGGTCTAGAAGCTTCCTCCTCCTTCGTGAGGTTGCTGCCCTCCTTCATGCCCTTGAATCAGCACTGGGTTATTCCAGTAGCCTCTGGTGAGTTTTCCCGAGAACCTCTCTGTCCTCCTCAATCCACTTCTATCAGAGTGATCTGCCACTGCCATCGTGCGCAGCTTTTCTTGGCTCTGTCTCCTGACCTGGAGCTCACGCTCAACTCAGTGCACAGGTGGACTCAGCGCCCCTGACTCAGCACCCACCAATCCATCTGGACCCCCACTGCCCTGCCCTTCCTCTTGTACTCCTTGTGGTACCTCCGTCCCCAGTGTGAACATGAGCATCACTTCTCAGAGAGAAAGAACAATCTGTAGTTTAAGACAAGATTTTCGGCCAGTCCTTTCAAGTAAGCTGCTCCACTCTTCAAATACATTCAAACTGCCAGTTACTGAGCTGCGTGCACAGTACATGTCTCTAGGGTTGAGACTGAATGAATCACCTTCGATGTCTCTAAGGGTCAGGAAAGAATCCTCAGATCAGGTGGGCTTTGAACACGAGTGAGCATCACCTTGCTTAAGGGGAATCCTTGGGTCTGCACATCTGCCTGTCCTGACGTCCGAGTCACTGCAGTCCCTCCACAGTGGAATTCTGGTGACAACGGCTTCCAAGGGCCCTGGAACCGGATGACTGTGACGCAGTTCAGAAAGTGTGTGGCTGGCTTCCTCTACTCTAGCGTATTCACCCTGGGACAGACCGCGGAATACGGCCCCATAACCAGTGCCAGGAAATGCTGCGTGTGGATGGGTTTGAGCTTCTCTTCCTACAGTGGGGTCTTGACCACGCAGGGGAAAAAGAACCAAATGACACCAGTGCAGCCCTCCCCAGCAACATCTGCATCTGCTGGAAAGTTAATAGAAACAGAAATGTTGTGAATCAGACACTCTAGGGTGTGAGACCAACACAACAGGGAGAGACCAGGGCTAAACAAACCTCTAAGCGGCTCTGAATGACCTTGCCAAAGTCTCTGCTACGCAGAGCTGGTCTCGAGCTTTTACCGAGTCACACAGACACTGCAGGCAGAGTGAATTTCCATGTTGGAGTTTGAGAATATGATGTGTGTGGTCCTAGGGGCTACCTCTCCCCTTGAGTTAAATCATACTTTTTATTGCTGTAGGAGAAATTTCAAGACATCAAGAAAGTAGAGACCAGCCAGTTTCCACACGTGCATTATTCTCTCTCAAAAGCCCTGCCCAATTGCTAGTGTTAGCTCCCTGTCTCTGCTTCTGCCTGAGGTGAAGATCTGCAGTCCTTTGAGTGAGCTACATGCCATGCGGCTCCCACAGTGGCAGAGTAGCTGGTGCTTCCCCTCTACCCTCTTCACCAGCTCCTACAGGGACAATCGACCAACCAGCAGCTCCAGAGAGGGGGACCTGTAGAGCTTTCAATGACACAAAGAGCCTACAGCAGCACACGTGCAAAAGGTTCGCCACAGCTGCCCTAGGTGGTACTCTGCCCAAGTCAGAACTGATGGGCTAAAACAAAAATCCAATCAGAACCTCTGCTTTATTTCAGATCCAAAAGAACAAATTTTAAAAAAACAAATTTTTATTTACTCGAAAACAAGTATTAATCATGGCAAGTAAACAACAACGCTAAATAAAAACTCTCAAACAAGGGATGACAGATGCAACTGTTCTCAGCCCACTAACTGGTCGTCTAGGCCTTGCACCGAGCTATGATGGCATCCATTTTTATTTTTAATTTTGAGACATGGTCTTGTTAAGTTTCTGAGTTGCCCTGGCTCAGAATGAACTCAAGATCCCCCTGCCTCAGCCTCCCAGAGTGCATCAGGACTCCTGGTTTAGAGAAAAAATCTCTGTTATGGAAGGACCTAAAATCTCAGGCCCCTTTTGGAGATTTTTCTGTGCCCCTCCTAACAATATAAAATAGATAGGTCTACTTCAAACAAGGAGATGTTTAAAAGAAACATGTCAGAAGCAGGAGAATTACAGCATGCGTAATCCTTTCTGCTCTGGTACTAGTTGTGTCATTTCGAGAGAGAGGAAACTCAGTTTCTGGCACATGCCAGAACTCAGCTGCACACAACAGCCACAGCTCCACTATTTCAATGAGAAAAGACACTGGCCATGTCAGCAAGCAAGTGCACAGTTCCCAAGACAAGAAGACTCTTGAGGCTTCCGAGTCCCAACCGTGTCCGACATACCTCACATTTGGCTGCTGCTTTCACCATGAGGTTCAGATTCTGCAGCTCGAACACAGAGTTCGACCCCAGATTCTTGCAGAAAGCTCCAACCAGCAGCATCTTAGGGACGCGGTGAGGCACAGCTGACTCCTCATTCAGCCTGGGGCTGGCAGCTCTCCCCAGCCGAGCTTGACTCACCTGCTCCCTGGCTGGGAAGGAGACAGAATGAATCGGCTCACACGGTAAGAAATACAGAGACAAAGGTGATCAGGATGCCAAGATGTGCAACAAGATGGCCAGGACTACTCGATCCGACCAGGAGCCTTCGCGTGTTTCTACTCTGCTTGCATTTTATTTCTGGCCACCAGCTGGAGGAACCGGGACAGGCAAGCACTGCAGTCAGGGTGATCTCCCACCCTCTCGGTGTTGATGACGAAAGCCAGCGCCTCACAACAGCCTGTAGTGACTGCCACTGCTGCCACTTGAACCTGAGGAGTAACATCCCAGGCAAAGCACTAGTGAAAATTTTCCATTATTCATAGAAAAATGGGTTACTAGTCCCAGAGAAACTCTGAATATACTGTCATGTCCATATCCTTCAACTTACGTAAATGCATTTTTATTCATCTTTCAGCAAGCATTTCAGTCAGAAAAAAGGGTGCTTACAATTTGGAATTCTGAACTAAAACTTACACGAAGCTAGAATTTCCTGGATTCACATAGTTTATTTACAGGAAGAAAGCATTATTTTTTAACTGACTTTACTAACCTGGGTAATGGGGATGAAAGGGTCAACCAGTGGGTGACTTTCACCAGACATGGTACTATTGTTCAGCTTGAAAAAGACACTCCCAGACACTCATATCCATATGCTAAAAATGTGTCACATCTTTACATCTTTTAGAACAAGTTCATTTACTGCCATCTGCCTTAAAGATGTTGCAATGACAAGAATTTTCTATGTCCGACACTGGTATCATGCTGTGCTGAGCAGTCAAGGTCAACCCAAAGCTGGGATCCTTGTATGTTGTGTGCCCGAATATCCATATCTTCTCTGCACAAAACGTTATCTAGAATATTCTTCTTTTAAATCATTGATTACATAGGAATTTGCCACACTGGACTGTTGTATAAAAGAATCTTTAAATTAGTGACTCTCACTGGGTGTGGTGCCACATGCCTGTAAGCCCAGCACTCAGGAGGCTGAGACAGGAGGATCACCATGAGTTTGAGGTCATCCTGGGCTACACAGTGAGTTCAAGGGCCAGCCTGAACTATAAAATGCAACCTTGTGTCAAAAAGCAAATTAGTGTGTCACCCCACAATCCAGAACAAAAGTTGGAAAATTACAGCTTTAGACCTATGTCTATGAGGTTCTCAAAGCAAAAACTATTTTTATATAAACAGCTGTTGAAAAAGGAAAAGCAGTATGTGACCTCCACAGCCTGAAATCATCACTATTTAGTCCTTTACAAAACAAAATTGACTGATCTTCCCTTTGACCCTCTGAGGCAGGGAGGAATTTGTTCTACGAGGCCACATGAGAACGCAGGCTCTTCCTACCAGGTCACCACCTCAGGTCCTCTTCCTCTGTCTTTTCTATCTCAGTACAAAGTGGAAGGAAAAAGTGCATTCAAGTACTTCTTTAATAAAAAGAAAAAGTAGAATCAGAAGCTGCACACACTACTTCCACTTACATCAGAGCCCAGCTCTATTACAATGCTCAGCCATGGTTAATGCCAAGTACCAGGAGGGAAGGATATCTGTTAGTGAGCCAGCAGCTGCTCAACTAAAATTCAGGTTCTCTTACTCAAAGGAATCAGTGGGAAGAAAAGGAGGAAGAAGCGCTTATCCTTTATCCACCAGCACTATAGAGTCATCCTGACTCCTGCTTGGTGCTGAGATATCTTAATGGTTAAAAGTCTCCCAACTCGGCCGGGGAGTTAGCTTAGTGGTTCCGGCGCCTGTCTTGCAAGCGCAAGGGCCCGGCTTCGATTCCCCGGTAACCACATAACAATACTGGGCAGCAACCAGTACCACATACCACAGTGCCGGGCGTGGTGGCTCACGCCTGTAATCCCAGCACTCGGGAGGCAGAGGCAGGAGGATTGTGATGTGAGTTGGAGGCTGAGCTCAGGGCCAGCCTGAACCACAAAAGCGAGACCCTGTCTCAAAAAAAAAAAAAGTCTCCCAACTCTCCCCACCCCATGTATCACAATAATTCTTGTGCAGTGTTTTTCCTCTTTGGGAATTCCTTGTCAACAAGAGACAGGTTCCCCCACCCCACCCCCCAAAAAAGGAAAAACAAAAACAAACAAACAAAAAAAACCCAAATGTGTAGAAAGAGCTGGGAGAGGATATCTACGGACGTGGGAACTCACAGGTAAAGGTTCACCAGGTCAGAGGTCACTTTCAGGATCTTACACTTACTGGCCCACGCAGCTGAAAATTGTACCAGTCAAGTTCCTCATCTGCTTCCTGTGCTACCCACGGAGGCTGGGGTAAGACACTTCCAGTTGCCCGTCCTTGGCAGACGCTCAAATACAACACTAAGAGCCTGAGCACAGAGTAAAACACCCTGGTTAGGTCCCTGGTACACGCAGGTCAATCTAGTCTTCAGTGAACTCAGACCTCTTATCCCCCCACCTTTGTTTGTCTGAAGTTTTTCAGGGCCAGGGTTAAACCCTTGCACTTGCGAAGAGGCGTGAAAAATCTGATAACCCCACACGACTTTCTGAGGAAAACACCAGACAGGTCCAAACGCTCGACAAGCCTGTCTGTCCGACCAGACTGCCAGAGCCGCAGGACCTCGGGGACACAGCTCCCCAGGGCTGCGACACCTCCGGCCCCACCGAACCGTGAGGCTGCTGCAGGCACCAGCTACCCCGGGACTCCTGCGAGCAGAGGGAGCGCACGGGGCGCTTCCCAGGTGACAATGGTTATCCAGAGCGAGCGCGGAAACGAGAAAACAGAAAACCCCCGCACACCGCGCCTCCGAGGACGAGCCGCTGTAGGAAGACAGAGGGCAGCCACTCCGGGCTCCCGGGAAACAACCCTCAGAGCACAGAGCACAGTCCCTCTCCACCCTCAGACTTCCGGTCACTAAAAAGAAGGGATTTCAAACAACTGCCTACGTTCACACACAGGAGGATGATCACTTCTTAAGAGCTAAGCTGCGTCTAGAAAACATGAAAGGAAAAGAAAGAGACTTCAAGCATAACTCAGAACTCAAAAACTCAAAAACAAAACAGCTTATCTTTTAAAGCCCGGTTGCAAACACAGGAACTACCACCAACGGCTTAAGCAGAGAAGAGCCTGAGTTAAGAAAGCGTGCTTACAAGCTCGTCAGCATTGGGGGAGCCACCACCGCCTCCTCGCCTTAGACCTGGCTGCCAGTGACCCCGCCCCCGTCGGCGGATGTGACGTCACGCTGCCGGGTGCTGCGCATGTGCAGACACCACCTTGTCCTACCACTTCCGGGATGCTGCAGGGTTGATAGCAACAGGCCGAGATACGGTCTGGGACGTGAGGGCATGCTTTTTGTACACAGAGGCTCACTAGACGAGTATAGTCATCATCTACCGCCCAACAGAACATTTCATCCGGGTACTCTGTGGCATTGGCTGTGCACCATTTTTCCCACAAAGGTGGTTGAAATCACTGCCTGTGACTGTCCACGTCATTTTAGACGCTCCCTTTTGTGAGAGAGCTGCTTTGTCAACCCCGGGAAGGTGAATGCACACACACACGCTGGCACGCACACGATTGTCCACACCTATAAGATGTCTTTTTTATAAAATGGAATATTAGCCATAAAGAATGATAAACTAGAGGCATTGACAGTTAAATGAATGCACATGGAGGCCATACTCAAGTGAAATATATAGGACACAAAAATGCTGAATAGTTTCTCTGGTGTGAGAAATTGCAAAAGTAAATGAGGCCCAAAATGTACACTAGATAATGTAAAATAGGAAGTAAAGGTGCAAAAGGATAAGGGCAATAGAGAGGGAGGGGGAAAAGGAAAGGAGGGAAGGAAACTATGACAAAACAAGGAAAAACGAAAACAGTTTTTGTAAATAGGAAGGAGTAGAAGGAAAGGAAGAGGAGTGGGGAAAAACAGGAACCAAGATATGTACAGATTCAAATTCCCAATGACGAATGTGATCATTATGTATACCTAACATGTACCAGTCAAAACTGTATCATTTTTTCTCATGGAAAAAGTAATAAATTTTTCAAAAAATTATATGCATCCAAAAAATGGGGAGGGGGTAATGGCAACTGAAAAACAAGACCGACCATCTTATACTTGGAAACCAGAACGATAGTTCTTATTTTCCTACCCAAATCCTCATGTGTAGCAGTTTGTACATTTTCTATCTGTAACTTACAAAATCCCCATTATCAGCCGTCACAGTAGTTGCCAAATTAAATCCCCAACAAAAGAGCAAGAAAACAACCTGAGGTTTAAGAACAGAATTTGAAATGGTTCTGAGCTAAGGCATAAGAAATACTTGGGAAAATAACAAATAGCCTGGAGCAGCTTGTTCCAAGCTGATGATTTTCACTGAAATTTTTATGAAAGACTCTACAGCTGTGAATCAAGAAAGTGTGCTCATTGGGTGAGCTAACTTAATATGGAAAACTTCGTCATTACATACCCAAATGTGGATGTGAAAGAAAAAAACATACCCTTCCCTGAAAAAACAAGGCAGGCTCTTTGTGCAGAGACAAGGTGTCCAGATATATATTTATGAGGAATAATTTATCTTATTTTTTTGTGGTGCCAGGATTAAAACAAAGGCCCTTATGCTTGTTAGCTAGACACAGTACCACTGAGCTAAATTTCCGGCCCTAATTTAAATTTTAAAAATATTTTTTCAGGCGGAGGATTTAGCTCAGTGGCACCACACCTGCTGAGAAAGCAGGTCTCAAGTTTAATCTGCTACTAGAAAAGCAGCACTGTCTTAACTTGTACGAGCCTGAGTGAGTTTCTGATGGGATCTCACTGTTCTAAAACGTAAATTCTTCCGGAAGACGGCTTCTTTCACTTGTGTTCTTGAGTTAGTTAAGTTGGGTTCAGATGGGGGTGGTGACTGTGCGGGCAGACACCTCCCGCTGCTCCGTCAGCGCTGGCACATCTAGCGCTGCGGGGGTGCCTGGCCTTCCCCTGGGCGCGTGGACTGTCTCCACTCAGTGCATGTCCTCTTGCTGGTCTGTCATCCCCTGATAGGTCCACACATGTTCAGTGAACATTTACCAAATAAACTGTCAAGCTAGCGCATTACTGAGGAATAAGCCTGCAAAAGGCAGGTTCCAAGCAACCTGAAGTGGAAAACAGTCTCTCTCACACCTTGATACAGTCCATTCCTTTCGAGAAGGAAGCAAATTCAAAGGTACTGAGTGTTGCCTTTATAGGAAAATGTCTTCCTTAAATTTTAAAAAAATATTTTGCTGAGAAACATAGCACATATACATACAAAAGCATAGAGAAGCTTGTACCGTTTAATGAGTATATATAAAGTAAGGTAACATCTAGGAATCAAGATGAAGAAGCAGAAAAGCACTGTTAGTCCCAGAACACCTCTGCTAGTGCCTGTACACCTCCCCGCAGCCCCTCCAGCCCCCACCACCCTCGACCCCAGGCAGCCACCGCCACTGCCCACCACTTACAGGAACAGTTTGTTTCATCATCTACATTCAAATCCTTCAGATACAATGTTTGTTTTAACCCCTTTCCATACAGATACCATGGTTCATCAAGGTGAAGTTACAGTGTAAACTTTTCAAGAATTTCATTCATAGTGAGTGAAGAAATGCTGCAAATAAAAATTATCACACAGATCAAGCAGTTTAACCAACATTTGCCACTTTCTTGTGATTACGAAAAGCACACAAGAGTGTAAATAATTCATAGCAACATGTTTATTGAAGCACAAGCTAAGCTGTGATTTACAAGCAAATATTTTTAGAGAAAAATCACGAGACAATATTTTCAAATATTATACTATCTACATAAAATTAAACTTGCAGAATTTTACAAATTAATGTTCTAAGCAGACAGATAAATTATACAACCTTTTGCAAAATCCAATCTACAGCATTTAAAATTTCATACAGGTCCAATGGAAGATAGTCTGTCTTTACAATCAACCCATTTCTACAGCAGTCCCCTCCATAGAGGGTAATGATTCTCATCATAGCTACCAAAGTTTCCAAACATGGTATATTTAAAATATATTTAGCAGCATATAAAAAATTAGACAAAAGGGAAAGGAAATACTACTATTAAATTAAAAAAGAAACTAAAATGTGATAATAGAAATAACTCCATAGGAAAATAGATCAAAATATCTTTGTTAGGACATCAAAAACGTTTGCCGTCGCAGAATGTCTGTACCGCACCAATAGAACAATCGTCCGACAGCATTTCAGTCCTGAGCACAGAATACAGCATCACTACGAACTTTGGTCAGTGGAGAGAGATGCCAATTTTTACCACACACTGTGAAACATTCTGTTAGTAGCTTCAGGTCAATTTCATTTTATGAGAAATCAATAATACTCTCCTTATTCCTCCATTGTATTAAAAGAGCTTTGAAATTTGGGAACATTCTCTAGACTGATGAATACCTGACACAGACCACAATCTGACTACTATTTCCAATATGCAAATCATCTGCGTGGACGACACGAAGGCGTTAACACTGACCTGCCATCATATCCTGGTGTGTTTTCTGACTGTCACAAAAGCGGATGTGCTATAAACCAAATCATTTGCAGGTGTCGTTTTAGTGAGGCACAAGAACACAGCCACAATGAAAGTGCGAATCAAGCCATATTTCAATTTTAGGGTACATATGTGTTGAGAGATGTGAAAATTAACCACAGTGGCTAGTACAGAGCTTCATTAGAATATCATTACACTTAGCAGCTGGATTCAGATACATTTTCCAGTTAATCCCATTTATAAGTTTTAACCTAATAAATACAGGACAACATTTTCCACAAAGACCATACAGGATATTAATCACAGTATTCAGTTCATGGCTTCGCTTCATTCACGTTTAGTGACCGGGAACATCTTCCCCCAGGTCTCCCGTGTCAGAGATCGGCCCTTCCTGTAAGCTGCGAGGCTTCCAGATTCTCACAGTTCGATCACTACAAAACAGGAAAATCAGAACAAACTTGAGCTCAGGCACAAAAGTAGAGAAATGGCTCTTAGAATTACTTATGATGGAAACATTTCTAAAGCTAGCCTTTAAGAAATTTAAGTAAAAACATGTACCCACAATAAAGACAATGATATCACGAAAGATTGGTAAATTAAATCAGGGTACTGATTTATGCAGGACAGACTGAGTCACAGCAGTGCTCAAATTACATAAGCTGACTCGCATTTAAACAGAAAGATGTTTGATGCAAATCTTAAATTACACTTTGAGCGAGATCAACGCTTCATGCATGCTGTCTTTCCAAAGAGCAGACGCACAGGCTACGTCATTTCCACAGTCACAGCGCACGTTCTGCACGAGCGTTTCTTGACCACTGCTTCGTAACCTGCTCTGTTTTATTTCTACCACCACACTTAGCACCATCTAACGTGTTCTCCGTATTTATTTTGCTTCTCATTAAGATAGAAACCGGAGGTGGGGCCTGCTTTGTTTACTACG
>PVIR01001284.1:0-89113 GCA_004026965.1 Petromus typicus | reverse complement strand
CTTTGGATCATTTTCTCATTTCACAATACTGATCATACATTTTAGAACTTATTTACACCTTCAATTTCTCATACCAAAGAAATGATATGGTATTACACATTTGTGTCCTATTTTTTTCACTTATAAATATAGCTTCAAGGTACATTGAGAATAATGACTCAAATTGATCATTCTTTATGGATAAGTAATGCTCCATTTTATATTTTTAAAAAATCACATCTCTTTTATGCAGTCTCCTACTGATGAGTATTTTGGTTGTTTCCAAAATTTAGCCATCACAAACTGAGCTACTATAAAACATGGGTGCACACATATCGCTGTGATACAAATCTTTTAATTCTTTTGGGTTTATATCCAGGAGCAAAACAGCAGGATCCAATGGGACCTTAAGTCCTAGTTTTCTGAGGAATCTCCACACTGATCTCCACAGTTGCACTAGTCTACATTCCCACCCATAGAAGAGAGGGTTCCTTTCTCCTCACAGGCCCGCCAGAATTGGTTGTTGGTTGATTTCATGCTAACATTCTTTGGAAAACACAAATCTTTAGAAATCAGCTGTCTAGGAATTCTTTTTCTCAGATATTAAAATCATCAGGGAGAGATGTAAGCTGACTCACCATTATAAATACAGTGCTAAAACTAAGATGATTTTTGGGTAACCTGGATCTCAAATGAGTCCTCATAGTACCCTTGAAAAATATAAATTAGACATTAAAAATAGACATTAAGACAACTATAATAAAAGAGGCTCTCTTATGCTCATATTTCTAGATATTTACAACTGATAATAGTAAATCTGGATACAATCATAGAGCAAAATCACATGGGGAAAACTTACTCAGCTGCAGTAAAAACGTGGGTGGAATTAACACAGATGGCATTGATAGGACTGTCATGACCTTTCATCTCTCCAACTGGCACACAAGTATCCATGTTCCACAGTTTCAAAATGCCCCCTCTACAGCCACTGAGCAAAACTGGGTGGCCTGGCACCATTTCCAAGGCACAGACCCAATCTTTATGTGCGTTTGGAACTTGCTGAAAAACAGTGAGAGAGACAGAGACAAAAGAATGAGAAATATCGTCAGTTTCGGGAAAACCGTCCAAACTAGACATTTTCATACCAAAGAAAGTTACACGTTCACTGATAAAACTCAATATTTGGAACAATAGATGGCATGAAAATCTTGTAAGTTAATGTTCTATATAATAAATCCATGATTTAAAGAAATAAAAATATAATACACTCCTAATTTGCCTCATTACTTTCCTTCATTATCCATATTAAACAACTATAAATACTAAAAATCTGTAGAATTGAAAAAATTAAGAAAGTATCCAAGATTTCTCAAATAACAAATCCTAATCATGAGTAGTAGTAAATATCCTACCTTTCTTGAGAATGTATTTGATAAAATGAGTTTGAAAACTATAATCTCATGTGAAGACTACAAGGACTGCCACATAAAATCATAGGTGTAAACCTTCACTGGAGAATATACTTAATGGCTTTGTTTTGTTTTGCTTTTGTAAAATATCAGATATAATCTATATGCTTAATAATGAACTAGCAACACTTACAAGATAAAGGCCTTATGACTATACTTGAGGCATGAATATATTTATATGTACAATATATAATCACAACCATGAATGTACATCCTTTAAAGAAAAGCTTTCAACACAGAATATGCATCTGTTGCTAAGGTTGTTCTATTCATATTTATTCTACTTGTTCATTTGCATCTGTTGGCTGCAAGGAGGAAAGTGGCACCAAATGCAGTGCAAAGACACACACAGGGAAAAGCTTGTAATTGTGATGAGTTTGTCCTGAAAACTAATCCCTTTCCCAGAGAGTTAGCGAAAGAACTAACTGTAGGAAATGCACTACCACTCCTAGATATATGGAAATGCTCCATGGATGAGGAATCCTGTGTATTACTGCTGAGCTCAGTTAAACCTGATACCTTTTGGGACGTGTGCAAAAGCAATAAAACCAGAACAAAATGAAAACTGCACCTTCTCTCCTCCAAGGCTGATTCTGTTTAGTAAACGCACTGTTTGGGACAATGCCTGACCTTTCCACTCTTCCCTGTTCTCTTTCTGTCTAGCAGCTATTTAGCGCTGAATATTTCCTTTCTTCCAATAGCAATAATTGACAAGTCCCATTTCTAATAAGTGATGAACCATTCTTTAAGAGAAGCCCTGATTAATCCTGATTAGTATCATCTTTAAAGAATCTATATAGCTGCTCTTCAAGTTCTTACACAAAACACCGAGTGGTTTTGAAATGCTGAAAAACTAAAAAGATTTTGCATTACCTGAAGAAGGTCTTTTTGAGCTATGTCCCATTTCTTGATGCCGTTGTCTCTGGACCCACTAAACAGGCTGTCCCCATGAATGGTTAGAGCTTCTATGCCATCATAATGGGGGGGTTCAAAGTTGTGGGTAGGACTCACAGTTCCAAGAGCCCCTTCAGTTACATCAAACATCTAAAAACCCAAACAGAAAGAGAAGAGTTATCTCATTTAATAAACACCTGTGTGTATGCACTCACAAAGACACAGATTTGGTTGTTCATCTGACATGATTTGTTCCTTACAGTTTGTGTTTAGCCTCCCTTGCTCAGTGGCTAGAGTGTGCTAACCTCTGAGCAAGGTCCACATCCCTGACCTGACTCCAGCTCCTCTCACTTTCACTAATTTAGTTAACCTAACACGCATGACTCTGAGGATGAATCTGAGTCCTATTTCACACCACGGTTGCCTGCATGACACGTGCTTTCATACCTGCAGGCTTTTAAGAAAGGCAACCAGATCTTTCTGTGTTCATGTACAGAAATGCTATGTTCAATAACAAAAATATTATATTCAATCTAGCTCACATTCCAGTAAACAGCATGATAACTACTATTAGCAGCTATTAGCAGCACTAATATTAGCACTATTAGCAGCTCTGCCGTGCTGGAGGTCATCGCCAGCTTCCCAAAGCTGCCGCTCAGAAGTGTGTCACTTTTCTTAGGCACCCTCATCTGTACTGGCTGATGGCCTTGTGTTTTCCCAAGGAGGGCAGAGTGACCCCCAGTAAACTTGGGGCCCCTATTGTAAAAGCTTCCTATGACCTTCACGTGATTTCTCGCCATCTCAGAGGCTTTGACTTCTTTGCAAGCCTTGGATCTATGATGCGATTCTAAGTCCTACCCTTTCACCGACCACCCCACTTTGCTCATGCTGCATTTTCCTCTGTCCTGAGCCCACTTTCTAAGGACATAAACAGTTCAACTCTTCTGAACATAATTCTTTCCGTTACCTCTTCTATTTTCAAGTCTTTCATCTCTCAACCAAAGTTTCTAGAAAAAGTACTTGGGTTTTTCCTTCCTCTGTCCCACTCCCCTCCTTCCGTTCCTGTTGATTGCCCCTGATGGGCATCGCCCCAACGCTGCCCTCAAATCCTCTCTGTCTTGTCTGTGTCATCAACTCCACCTCCTCACTGAACATCTGTTTCTATTTGGATGCTCCCAAAGCTTCACTCAAGCTCTGGACCTATGCTTCTAAGGCTCTGCTGGCCTACACATGAGAACTCTGTTTCAACCTCAAATGTAACATTTCTAGAATCAAACTTCACATCTTTCCCTACCTTAACTGTAATTGTAATGACCATAATATACTCAGTATAAAAGATGATGATGATAATGATGATGATGATGATGATGATGATGATAAAAAAGAAGCAATTTAATTCTTCACTGGATATCTAAGTTAAAAGATCTTTAAAAATCTCTCTCAGTCTAGGGCCAGGGATTTAGCTCAGCGGTCCCAGCATCTGCTTTCTAGGTGCAAGGTCCTGGGTTCGATCCCCAATAACTACATACCACAGTGCTGGGGGTGGTGACTGACACCACCACCAATCAGTACCACACACCACAGTGCCAGGTGTGGTGGCTCACATCTGTAATCTCAGCACTTGGGCAGCAGAGGCAGGAGGATTGCTGAGTTTGAGGCTGAGTTCAGGACCAGCCTGAACTACAAAGCGAAACCCATCTCAAAAAAAAAAAACCCTTTAAGAAAAAAATCTCCCAATCTATTTCCAGCAAAAAATAGGAGTACATGATGAAATAAGAGTAAAATCAGGACCTATAAAGGAGGAAAAGGCTCACAAGCAAAAGCAAAGACTAGAAGATGTAAAAAAGGGAACAGACTTAAGAGAAAGGGTCCTGGGTGAGTCTGAATACTTCAACCCCAGCACATCATAGGCAAAGATACCCAACAACTCTATAATACACACTTTGATGTAGTGGTCCTTGGAGCCAGTGATGATTAGATCTTGTCCACTGGAAATCTGATCGACAGTAAGACACATAACGGGGCCTAGATGTCCCGTTAACTTTCCTGTAGACTGAAACCTTTAAAGAGAAAGAATAACAACCCTGAAAGCATTTCTTGGAATGGTATGGATAAGCCTCAATATAAAGTAACCTACACCCTTTCATAAACTTGTTTACTAATTTTTTTTATTTCAGTTCCACTCCTATGACACTCTATTCAAATTAGGGTTTAAAAAAAGTGTCCAGACCAACATATTATGTGATGGGAGTTCAAGGTCCTATTCCAAAACTAAATAATTTTGTTTAGGTAGTAAAGCAGCAAAATTGAGAATAAATAATAATGACTAATATGGAGTCCTCTTTTACAAACTTTAAAATATTAAATGTCTAAAACTGTGACAGATTTATGACTAATGTTTTCGATCTTTGTGTTTGAAGAAAGTAACGATATCACTGATTAGCTATAAAATCAACAGAAATTTAGAGAAATATTATTTTTCCCACGTGCATACATTTTTGCATACACATACAGTGTACCCGTCATACACACATGTATGCACTCATATATGCACATAAACTAAACACACACATATATGTGAGTATGTGTCCATCACAGCTGACCCATTTCATCAGTTTTTGTAAAGATACGACTAGGACAGATATTGGACTGGAAAAAAAATGTGTGATGTCAGAGGGTGATACCAAAGCCATTTCACACTTATTACTTCAAATCAAGCTCAGCGAAAATGCAAAACCTCATACTTCTTTGCAAATGAAAGTCAAGAAGATGACAAAAAGTATTACACTTTAGTTTTTCATTTTTTTTTTCTTTTTAACAACTATTTTTTCAATACTTCACAGTTTACATCTACTTCATTATTTTTTATTCATAAAAACCCCCTGAGGATTTATATTGTTAGTAAATTAATTTTATAAACTGAAAAAGTTGGGACAAAGGGTGTTTAAATCATGCTAAAAAAATAATTCTTTCAAAGGTACTGCTGAGACTTAGACAATCATGATGCGTATATGTAATGTACCAATAAAGATTTCAATAAACTAAAAAAAAAAAAAAAAAACACATTCACCTCTATCTAATAAGCAACACATTTGTAGGATGAAGACACAAATATTTTGAATTTTTCCTCTGTACATTTTTTTCCCAGCAATGGAAATTTTAAAAGGGGAACATGGTGAGTTTGTCCTTGAGGACAGAAGAGACATGGTGAGCGAGCAGAACAACCCATTATTTTACATCTACTTCTGAGACTGAGGTTAGATTCCATCAGAACAATATGTTAGTAATGTCTGAAGTTGCATCTGGGATAGGCAGCAGACAGGTTGTCTTGAAAACCTACCTTTTCAGATCCCACATTCTGACAGCATTTCCAGAAGCTGCGTAGAGGAACGTGCCCGTGGGGTTGAGCGCCACTTGGTTGATTTGGTTCTCTCCGGAAGGAATAGCTACAACCCGGCTTGTACTTCCACAGCTGGCATCTCCAAGACTAACTTGACCAGAAGAGCTTCACAAACACAAAGCAAAGCAAAACAAGTCCATTTCCAGGCACGGGTCAAGCTGACACTGTCCTGAATCCCTAGCACACTATTTTGTAGCCAATAAGAAGGACTTCATCTATGTGTCACTATAAATATGATACACATACTTAGCACATAGAAATGTCAGTGACTAGGTGAATGAATAAAACAGGATGGTATGGTTTAAGACTTAACTTGCTGCCTGTTACAGTGCTAGAAATTCCAGGCCCTGGGAGAGTCATGACTAAAATATCATTCAAAAAAAGATTGCTTATAAAAGATGAAAACTTAACAAATGATATAATTCCATGAAAGTTCTCTATGGATGGGGCTTACCAAATTCCTTTTGTGTATAAGAGTTGCCATTTTGGGTCGCAGGCATTGGGGACCTTTTAAGTTATTTGCACTTTTTGCTACTTCAAGTTAATTACAGAGGAATATCTACTATGTGTTAAAGTCTTGATCATCGCTTCCTACGATTTCTACTTCCTCACATAGATTCTAGAAGGCATTGAAGCCATTTTAAAACATCTTCTCAGCTAACTTCTAAAATACTAATTTTCAACCAAACTTTTCAAGTTGGATTTTAGTGATTCACCTAAATTGGTAAATTTCTAATTTACTATATACTACTCTTTTTATAGAACTTCTCTCACAAGACATATTGAGTATGGAAAATAATTTGTAGCTCTCAAATTATACATTATTTAAAATAAACAAACTCTAGTTTATGTGCTATGCAAATTAGAAAAGTTAACTTTTCAATTTCCCTCACCCTCATTTGAATACTTACATAGGTCACTCAATCACAATGACATGAAATGAGTCACCAGACTCATGGCAAGAAGAATCATTGTTTTAAGTTTTTAAATGTATTTATAACAGACACTGAGCAAAAACTTCATTCTCCAATTATCCAACACAACTTACAATTATGAAATTTGTGCTAACCTTAAAGTAGTCTCAGGCCTAAAATTATACTCAGTTATTCAATACCTCTTAATTAAAGGTTACAAGTACTTCTTACAATAGTAATTATAGCCATTTTATAAGGATTGTATGTATTTTAAGTAAGTAATATAAACCATTTATTTCCATCAAGTAGTACATAGTATGAAAATGTAGTATCTTAGTACTTGACAGGGAGAAAGCATGACACATATAATTTGCACAAATCAAATATAATTCATTTCTTCCTGTTTATATTGGGACTCTTATTGTGTAAATCTCATTGAGGTTTTTTTTTTCTTCTTTTATCTGGCTTTTTTTATTTGAACATTTATAACAACCTCTCAGGAGTGACCAGGTAACTGAAAATTTTAATCCATTCATAGCCCTACATTTTCTTGTGCTTTGTAAAACAAATAACTCTCTATGCCTCACACCATTAGTTTTTGAGTTACTTACGTCAGTGTTCGAATGCACTTGGCTGAGTCTCTGATGTCCCACACCTTAATGTATGATGTGGACACTGTGAAGACCAGACTAGTGTAATTACAGTATTTCACAGACACAACGTTGTTGGGATGAGCCCCTAGGGACATGATCTCCTGCCCAGTCACCAGATTCCATACTTTGCAAGTACGATCTAAAACAAATAAACAACAAAAAGAAGAGATACTGTCCTTAGGATAAGTAAAAAGTATTTAACCAACCTCTCTGAGAAGTAAGGAGACAGTGAAATAGAGTTATTTAATTAACATGAATCAGGCATTTTCAGCATTGAGACTCTACAGCAGGTGTGTAAGAAAAGTAGGTATAAAAGATCAGATGAAAGTCAGAAATGGCTGGTATACATATTACGTATCACTAAAAATATAACTGTAATAATTTTTGGAATAATCATATCAAAAAATCTTGCCTCAAATTGCCCTGAATTTAAAATGTCCATCTAGAATCAATTTCTTCTAACTATTAGATTCTCCTTTGATTACTCCTCTACCTCTCACACATATACCTTTGTCCTTGAAAGGGACCAATGGATTTTTTTCTTATTTTGACCCAAAAACATAATCACAAAACTTTTCTACTATGTTTTTCTGTCTTATTGAATATCAAAGGACTCTAGAAATAAATCTGAATCACTGGACTAGTATAGTATTTTTATAGAACATCTTTTTACATTATGAGAATTTGTCACAATTCTCAAAGTTCTAGCTAGTTTTTCATACTTGCCTAATAGAAAATAAGCAACAAATGTTTGCTGATTAAACTGAATCTTATAATGTCTCTACATTCTATAAAGTTTTTTACCACCTCCTTAAATGCTTTTTATAACCCTTGCCTCCCTGTCTACATCTTCTCTTACTTATATTTGACCTTTTACCCTAGTCAGATCTCATTTCAAACATACTCTGCTTTTACTTCCAAATCTACTAGTTTTATTCCATCATTCCGATCCCCAGGTTGACCCTTACAACATCCAAACCACCTTATAAAGTCCATCCTAATTCCTCATGGTCAAAGCTTTCGCCAGTTTTGCAACCAAACATGATTTCTGGACCCCAAGACCTTCAATTTAGAACTCCTCAAAGATGTTTTCAGTTGACTTCTAGTTGTTTGCAATTATACCACAGGAAGGAAGACTACAACATTGGAATATGTGGGCCAAGTTTTCTAATTCTGGTTTTTCTACTGACTCTCTAGATTTTCTAGAGAAAAGTTATTTAATCCTTTGAATCCTGAGTTTCTGCATCACTAACATGAGGATTAAATATGTAACTCACTGGCATTGTTGTGAAAACTAAATGGGAGGCATTTGTATAGCTCATCAATGTTCCCCATAGAGTATAGAAATGGCACTTGGTACTGTCTTACTCTTTTTGCAGTGTATATTTTAATGGCCCTTCATAAATCTGTATTATCCTGCATTATAAAAATCAGAATCTTGCATTCAGTAAGTGCCCAAATTCCAAAGGAAGATGTGTTCTCTTGCCACTGCATTCACAACATCAAGACGTTTTATCTTCTTAAACAGGCAATGGTTCTATATTTTATATAATTCAGGGGTTGAACCAATTATCAGATTCTTAAACATTTTGACTTTTTCAGAGCCTGTTGAAAAGTGAAACTTCAAAAAAAAAAAAAAACCTATTAAATAGGGACTTTATAATTACTAGTACCTTTTGATCCTGTGAAGAGAAGATCGTCAGTAGAATCCACACACAGCACAGCTTTCGTGTGTCCTTCGGCTATGTGAACACACTGAAGTGGAGAGGCTCGGATTCCTCTGGAAGCCGGAAAAGGGTTGATTATGCCCCTGAGGTAGAGAAACAAGCAACCAAGACTCACTTCCATGTCTCTGTCAGGGGAATAGGCTTATTTTCCCCCCGTTTTAGAAAGCTTTTCTAAGTAATTATTCATAACAGTTGGACTGATCCCTCACTGCTTTTTTAAGCTGGAAGGGGACGAAGTGTGAAACAGTACTGGCAGAGATGGCGTGCCTCAACTAATGAGGCATCTGCTGCAGCTGCATTCTGCACCCAAAAAGTTGATGATGTATTTATTGGGATTTTCTTAGGAATACTTTCTGCTTTCAAACGTTCAAAGAAGCAATACGAGCCACTGTTCAATATGCAGAATTGTGTGAATTAGGGAGAAGCCAAAAAAAAAAAGACTGACCCTTAGACATGGCCCTAAGTCATGATGGAGAGAGGGTAACACATAACTACTGGAACTACTCAGACAGCAGTTTGCAAGCAAAAGCCAAAGAAGACAAGGCTGGAATGACTGCATGAATAGAAATTTATGGGATGATTACTCAACAAGATAAGAAACTTAAAGGAAAAACTCTAATAATCTCAAAGAAAGATTTCAATCTGACAAACATGGGCTGGGGATTCAGCTCATGATTCTGGCGTCTGCCTGGCAAGTGCGAGGTCCTGAATTTGATCCCTGGTACCACATATCATAAGGCCAGGCAGTGGTTCACGCCTGTAATCTGAGCACTCGGGAGGCAGAGTCAGGAGGGTTACTGAGAGTTCGAGGCTAGACTGGGCTACATAGTAAGTTCAGAATCAGCCTGAACTACAAAGCGAGACCTATGCTCAAAAATAAATAAATACATAAATAAATAATGGAAAATTCTAGTCAATAACAGAACAGAATGTTCCAAGTAGGAGACAGAATAGTGACCGAAAAGTCTAGAATATAAGAAAGGCTTTATTGTGAATACAAAATCGAAGAATTAACAACTTATGGTTCCTCGGTCAACATCACACACTCTCTCCTCTTGAGGTATTCAGAACGTAACAGACCCAGTGTACTTGGTCCAAGTCACATTTCAAATGCAGATTCATTCTGAAGTCACGTTATAAGAAGAGCTGTGAAAAACTGGAGACCTCCCAAACTGCAGGGGCAGGAGAAGGACTTTATTACTTAAGGAAAAAGTGATAAAACTCAACTACGAATCTGAGAAGAGAGTACTTAGAGGAGAAAGGATAAAACGGCAGTATGAAAAGCGTAACTATTTAAACTGTTGTCACATAGGCACCAAGAAGGTACCCGGAAGGGGAAAAGAACTGAGCAGAGACTACTGAATATATATTTAAAGAAAGTAAACTTAAGATTACCTTTAAAAATCTAGGATAATGATTTAAAAACTGAAAAGTTACTCCTCACCTGAAATGCTACCAGGCCCTGTTATCTCTGGATATACATTTATGAAGTCCAGTGGAGTGGTTTGCACATGCCTATTTCTGAATCCTAAAATTTATGCTCAATGACTTCTCTATAATGTAACAACTAAGGTGGACTAAAGCTACAATGGGAGTGAACTCCCTCAAGGATCTGAATCTGTCCTGAAATCTTGATGTAAGCTTCCTCACTATGAACTGAAGCCATCAAATTTACAAATACTGCTTCCAATATTAACATGGTATGAGTCTAATAAGAGTAAGTTTCTATGATTACTTCTCAAATGACAACAAGGAGTTAACTGACTTACAAAGAAATAATCTTTGGGGTTAACTTCAAAACATAAAATTTATATTAGCAGGATAAGAGCAATTTTTTACATGTTTAATGTCACAAATCATCCTAGTAAAACTACTCCCAGTTATATAATTCAGTATCTCCAAAATATTTCCTTCCTTCACAGTACTAACTTTATCCTCTGATATAGCACACAACAAAATCTGTCATGCCAGTGATCATACTATGAAAGAATACTATTTCATAGAATACTATGAAAGAATTATACTATGAAAGAATACTATTTGCCTCCAATGACACTTATTTCCTGGAGAGAAGCCTCTTTTTTATCCTAACATATTCTAAAAATCACTGATTATTCAGTCTTGAAGAAAAATAACCTCAATAGTAAAAGTAGCACTTTATTAATTAGAAACAACTTCTCAAATATTCAGAAAATTAAGATTTCTATTATTATCCTAAATCAAAAATAACAGAAAAAAAAACACATGTAGGGGGACAGACCTGTAATTCTAGCACTCTGGGAAGCTGAGACAGGAGGGTTGAGAGTTTGAGCCTGACCTCGGCTACTTAGCAAAACTTTGTGGCAAAATAAAAATTATTTCTAAAAGAAGGGTGTGATGGGACTCAGAACAAAAGCCCTGGACTCAAGCCCCACGCTAACGCTACTACTCCTGAAGATGACGACAGAGACAGAAAAATGTAGGCACTGGAAGCTGCGTCCACGGTGCTTCACCCTCCACCAGAATTAACCCGTTCATATTCTGAAACATACAAGTGAACTGGAAAGTAGACTTTTAAATTTAAAATAAATATTGTGAATTTGAACAACAGACTGATATGAAGAGAGAAAAACACTCATTTTGCTCCACGCCAACCAGTGAAATACTGTACTACTGTGAATAGGTCTAATTTCTTCCCCTTCCTACCTTTTGGAAGATCTGCTGATGATCAGCAAAATGACAATATAACAGGGAAAACAAGTGAAAGAAGGGGGGAGAGAAAAGGATAAGTAGGGGGAGGATGAGGAAAGAGAGAAGAAAAAATTAAAGGCCCTCCCAAAAATCAAAATATGAAAAATATAATGGTTATCTTAGAAATTATCTATATTAGTAATAAAAAAACATTTTGGCAGTGAAACTGTTTTAGTTTCTATTTTAGTATATGTGCTGCCGAAGCGAGCACTAGTTTCTATTTTATTCTTTGTATTTTTTAGTATGTTATGTCCTTTTTTACAGTGTACCTTTATCACATGACTTTTTCACTTAAAACTGCTAAACCAACAAGTAAAAATACCTTACCTACCTCCCACATCTAGAAGCAACTGAAATATGTAAGCAGTGAGGAGCAAGCCTTCTTGTTATCAATATTCAGAAAGCTTGACTTCTTTTAAAGAGAACACGTAGGTTACAGACAAAAAACACAACTTCTTAAGCTATGATATAGTTTGCCACTATTTTATCTATAAGATATGATCACAAAAATACATTCATATTAACATGTTTTCAACTATTCGTGCATTTACCTGGCATATAACACATACAGCATGCAACACAAATGAAACTTGCTCAGAATTCTAGAAAAGCACTTTGGGACACCCATGAGATGCCAGAAAGTAGGAATGACAGGGAGAAAGTACCTGTGTACCTCCGACAGAGAAGAGTCACTTTCATCAGACCTACAGTGAAAGAGTTAGAATCATGAGGAGAAAGAACACAGATGTCAACAGGTAAAGACACCGACCCAGGACTGAAAACAATAGCACGGATGACGGAAACATAGCACACACTTCCTTCATGGTGCCCTGCTTTGCTGCTGGCACCAAATAGCAGCAGATTTAGAATGAATAATTCGAGAAAGAAATTTAATTTGTGTGTTCTACCACAACTTAAGGGGCAAAGTTTTCTATATATTACTGACCCACAGAATCTATTGTGTCTTTGCTTTTTACATGTAGGTCCTGGAGAGAAATGGTACAAGGTATAAGAAACACATCACCACAAGGTTTCTTCTGTTAATCTGACTAGCACTTAGGGAACAACTCTCACCTCAATAATGATTAGTGGATTTAATTCACTTCAGTAATTATTACTGCAACTACTGTTGAAGTTTCATAAGCACAATGCATATTTGCAGGGAAAGTACATCATCTAAAATGTTAACATCTCTTGGTTTTTAACTCAAAGGAAGCCTTCAGTAGGCTTTTAAAATTAGGTGAGAGATTTCTATGAACCCTGTACCCTGAAGCCTGTAACGGCGGCAGTGCGTGTGATGATGACGACAATCTATTTAGAGCGTATAAGGCACTTGGGGAGGAGGAGGACGGCAGGTTTGTGAGAGAAGGTGAGCAGCATGGGGCTGGCACGGGTGGGTTCAAAAGGAGCTCCAGAGGTGGGAGGTTTTGCATGTTACAGTTCTGGCTTACAGAGAGGACAACAGAAGCAAGTTATTATTAGTTCATAAAACATTTCAGTGAAAATACGAAACTATGATGAAGTTGTTGAGGTTATCAAAAGTGACAATTTTATAACTATAGTTTCTGTATGGTAGATGAAATTTCACAATTCTTGATATGACTATTGAAAATGAATTGCCCAACAATATTTTTAATGCCCTACTTTTCTCAATAAGATAAACAACTTAGCATAATAAAAAGTATCCCATTTATTGATATGCAAAATATTTACCTCTGTCGATCAGTTTGAAGGCTATACTATCTACTGATTAAGTTATGTCAACATCTAATAAAGAATACATAAAAGAATTGACCTATAAAGAGAAGTTCAAACTGCCAATGTATTTTCAGTTTACACCACTTAGAACAGTTCTAAATATGCCAGAGAGACCTTAAATGGTATCTTATAGATTTCAGTGGCCCCTGGTAAGTAAAGGAGAAAATAGCACAGAAAGCAAACAGGGCTGGGCATGTAGCTCAGCGGGAGGCACTGACCTAGCATGCCTGAGGCCCTGGGCTCCATCAATCCTGACTGCAAACAAAAAAAAGAAAGAAAAAAGGCACAAGCAGAGTGCGGAGGATGGATATCAAGCACATACAGCCACACATCACTGTTCAAAATCCAATCAAAGAAATTAGAGTTAATAAATACCTTGTGGCGACACTGTTAGTACTGAATTGTTGCAAGAGTGATTCTGGCTCAGTGTAAGGGTATTTTTAACACCTATTCCAATGGAAATTACATATCCCACACCCCTTCAATTTCTCCTCCCCCACAGCCTCCTCCTACTCTACCTCCTCTGTCTACAAAGGTGTGCTTTTTTCCAAGAACATTATTACTGCTGTTTCATGGCATACTTTTTCTAGACAAAAAAAAAATCAAATAATTATGTATTACACTATAACAGTGGTCTTTGTCAGTTGTTAAATTTACCAAAGGTACAAAAAAAAAGTCGCTTCTTTCCAACTTAGACTATAAAGAATAGAAGCTCTTGTGGGTTTGTAAAAGCTTAAGAATCCCCTAAAATTTAAACTTTAAGTGGTCTTGGAAGTTTTTCCAATTTGAATTTTCTTGAAAAGAGAAGGTAAGACCATTGGTAAAAGTAATAGCAGTGCTAATCTGGAACAGGGAATAATGTTCAGCAGGTAAATAATTTTGTCTAATTTAGGCTACCTGGTTTCCTTCCATTAAAAAAAATATATCAAATATGGCATCAGTGCACAAGTCAGATTCCATCTCCCGTACTGGGACAGCTCGTGTTTCAACAGGCTATAGCCAAAGGTTCAGAACGTTCTAGAAATAATCAGGACCTTTTCCACAGTGACTTACTTATCCTGCTGAACTGATGTGTTTCCCTGAGAAACAGTAAGACGATTAAAGACATTCAGTTCATTACGGGGCCGGCTTGGTGGGGAAGAAGGAGGTGAGAGGCTAGCCTCTGAGGTCCCAGAATCTGAGCTACAAGAAAAAAGAACATCAAACAGGCAGCTTTAGTTGATTATATTTTGTTAAGAAGGTTATAGGAAACATGCATTTTTTAAAAAGGGTTTTCATGAGAGAATTCCTACTTTGTTTCTTATCATTCTTTTTTGTAAGACAAAATGCTCTCAGAACAATTTCATTTAAAAAGTTTCCCACTGGAGTTTGTCACATGAGCCACAAGATAGCACTAAAGGAAGAGTCTGCCGAATGAAATCAGAAGGCCAAAAATACAGCAAGCCACTTTTAAAATTATACAGTTTCAGAGTTAAGACCAAAGGGCTCAGCTTACAGAGAGGGAAACAAACTTGTAGAACTTGAGAGCAATTTACATCTTCAATTGACTCATTTTATAAAAATTAATCATTCCATTCTCCCATCTTCCAATTATTCTTGAGACATTTGATTAGAAAGAAACAGGCAAATCACATTTTTAAAAACAGAGAAAGTAAGGATGACTAGAAGTGTTATTTCTACAGCATTCAAGTCAGCTATGCCAGTGGTCAGTAGAGAGAGTCTTTCTTGACAGGGCATGAGGACGATATGATTACCAGCTTTGGTATGGAAAATGTCAGAACTCTTCTTACACTTATTTTTATGTTCAATTAAAGAAATATAGGGCCAGGGATTTAGCTCAGTGGTTCTGGTGTCTGCTTTGCAAGCCCAGGTTTCCAGGTTCAATCCTGGTAAGGGCATACAACAATGCTGGGTGTGGAGACTCACGGCCACCAGTAATCAGCACCACCTACCACAATGCCAAGTGTGGTGGCTCACACCTTTTATCCCAGCACTCGGGAGGCAGAGACAGGAGGATTGCTGTGAGTTTGAGGCTGAGTTCAGGACTAGCCTAAACTACAAAATGAGACCCTGTCTCAAAAAACTTAAAAAAAAAAAAAAAAAAGAAAGAAAGAAAAGGAAAGAAAAGAAAAGAAATATTTACTTGCTAATGTTTACACATAGACTGAAATAGATGCTGTGCCTCACAGACATGAGGAAACTCTATTGTCATATGTGACGTGGTAGGTCATTTTAAGGGAGGCAAAGTAATAAGGATTCGAACCCACTAGACTTCTGCAGGCTGCTGCACTACAACCCAGTTAGGCAGATCATAAGACATATTAGTCCTGATAACCACACTGGTCCTCACGAAACAAAAGAAACACTGGAAGATAATATCAACAATCCCAACTAGGGAGAAGAGCAAGAAAGTGACCCAATTAATACCTCCTGGAGTTTCTTCCGTTCAGTATACTAAACAGGGAAAGTCAACATCAGAGAATACTGAAAATTAACTTCAAATTTCTGAAGAAGGTAATTTGAAATATAAGTTTAATACACCTCAGCCCAGGTGCATATGACCTCTCTCAGTGACATACGAAAATAAGTTAGTGAACCAAATAGGGTTTGGTAGTCAGATTCATTCACAGGTGAGTGTGTGGCCGGAAGGTCAGGCGGCCTCTTAGCCATGCTGACGGCTGACTTGACTGTCTTGATTAGTCACATCAGTCCCAGAGGGAGCCAGGCTCATTCTGCAAGGGAATTCACTGTTGTCCTCGAGCATCTGGCGCTGCAGACACTCTGCACAGCGTCCTGGGTAAAGGCACAGGTCACTTACTGCTTTTGCTCCTTGGCTTTTGCTTTCTCTGCCTTCTCGTAGGCCTTTCTCCTCGTTCCAGGGGAAGGCTCGGGTAATTTTTTTTCTGGTAGAGATGATGGCCTAGATCTAAAATAGGAAAAGACTCTTTAATTACCTTGTTGTATCAAGATACACATATAACTTTGACAGGCAATCCAAAATTTTAATAGATTAATAACTGTAAGAAATGATTATTACTTAAAAATAAAAAATAAAGCTAGGCTAGGAAATATTACATGAGTTCATTTTAGTTGATATAAACTTAATAATTGCATTCAATTGAAATTTTTTAAATAACTAAGAAAGAGTATTAGTGGGGGACAAAAAATAAAATTAGGATCGAAAAATATTACATGACTTATTTTTACTTGATATAAACTTGATAGGTATACATTTTTAAATTGGCAATCTCATAAATATATGCAAATCTACTATCCCTGAATGTAAACATCAATACTTTACTGGAAAATAACTAATAAATGTTTTATTTGAATTAGAAATGTTAAGTATTTATTGAAAATTAAATCAATTAACAAAAATGTACCTTTATATAAGTTTACAAGAATAAAAATATTGGGATATCGAAATATAAGAACAATAAAATTAATAAATTAATATGTAAACAGTCACAAAATAGGAAATCACACACAAAAATGAAAAAATTATTCTACTGAACAAGTATTTAGGTAATTAGTAGATATGTATATTTTGATAATAAAACTATTCCTGCCTTTAAATTTAAAATGTTGAATGGCTACTATATATTTAAAAATTTAAGAATATGACTTTTGTGTATGATTATAATGAATTTTCATTGCAAAAACTGTATCTTTGCTCTTCTTGGCCAGTTACAGTATTAAAGGAAAAAAAAGTAAGGAATTAGCAATGAAGATCCCTAGAATGGCTTTTGTTTAGAAATGAAAATGAGCCGGCATGATGGCACACGCCTTCAGCCCCAGCACCCTGGGAGGCGGAGACAGGAGGATCAAGAGTCCCAGCCCAACACGCAACTTAGTGACACTCTGAGACCTTGTCTTAAAATCAGACAATAAAAAGGGGTAGGGACACAGCTCTGTTTGAAGGCCCTTGGTTCAGTATATAACACGATGCCCAAAAAGTAAGAACTAAATATAGTTAAACTTCATATATCTCATATATCATTCTGATATCTCTAATCAGAAGTCACATTTTAGAAATCTTGCATCATTTAAATCTTAAGAATCATCAAAATAAATTCTTTTTCTTTATAAAACATTTATGAAATAAATGCTGTGCACAATTACAGCATTAACTATATTGGAACCAACTCTTAAAATCACAAAGAATTACACTTCTGAAATTATGAGAAGATATTTTCTCTAACCTGTCCTAAAGGATATATATATATATTTTTTTGTTTGTTTGTTTGTTTGTTTTTTAAATAAAAAAGAGGAAGAAAAGAAAGGTATTACCTGAATGTGGATTCCAGGCCACAGGTTTAGTCTTGCCGTTCCAAAGTCTCTATCTGACTCACTAAAAGCTGAGCATATGTAAGTTTCTAAAATCTAGCCTCAGGCTGATACCACTATTTTCACCAAAATTTCTTCTACTCTCATTTTATAATGAGAGCAATGAAACCGTAGCTCTACTAGGTAGCAACATCCGACAGTTAATTCCACAGCCATGTCCAGCACATGCAAGAAGATTCTGTCGCTGACATTCACTTTGGAAATTAAGGTGGCAGACGGGATTGCTCAAGGGAAGATAATAAAAGCTTCTTTGGAAAAAGAAGGGTATTATGGGGAACAGATATTCAAGGGTGTACAGTGTATTATTTTTGTATCACTTCTACTGAGTCTTATACAGTATGTGCTACTTTTGTGGGAAATGTTTCTCCAGTTGGAGATGTATGCTTTCCAATAAACTGCTTGTCAGACTGTATTAGAGGGGTAATTTGAAAATGTCATTAAAAATGTTTACAAGGGAGTGATCTAATTTTAACAAAACTTAAACCAAAGTATAACTTGGGTAACATATTTTGACCTAATTAACCAAAACACATACACATACAAGGTAAATATACACTAGCCTGTGAAGGAAAATCTTTCTTTGTTCTCAAAATAATAATGAAAAAAATTATAAGCAAGATTTATTTTGACTAGAAGGTTTCTTGGCAGAATATCAGATAAGAGACAGGATAGTTCTTCCTTCAAATCCATAATAATGTAATAAGAATATTTAGTGCCGGTCTCAGTCATGCAATGTGCTTCAAAGGACAGAACTGGAGAAACTAAAAAATGTATTAATCTTGTAGCTACTGCTTTTTTTTTCTTTAAAAAGGTCATCAAATAAAGAACTAAGATATAGATAATTTACATCAAATCTGAACTTTAAATTTTCTATTCATATGAAGTCTAACTTCACTCTACCTCAGGAGTCTGTAGGTTTTGTCTGTAACTCCTATCTCAGCCTCTGTGAAAATTACAGTTCTTACGAATGACCCTCAAAACAGAGCAACTCAACAAAGAATATCTCATCTCAAATTATTTGCAGTCAAAAAAAGAGTTAGGGGAGATAATACCTGACAGATCCTATTTTGAAAATGAGAGATCATTCTTACATAAAAATATTTAAAGTAGAAATAAGAAATGAGCCACATGCATATTTTTTAAAAGCCAAAAGAAAGGAAGTTAGTGCAGCTGGGCCAGACTTACATGCTGCCTATCTTAGAAGGTGAGCCAGATGGGGGAGGAAGCTCTTTGTCCCTAGCGGCAGTACCACTGGTCTCTGCATTCATTCCAATCTCTTGCCCTTCTGCAGCAGGTGTGAGAGGGCCAGGCAAGCAGGCCTCTCCTGCACTAGTGTCTGACGCTAGTTCACTGCTATCTGCGTACAGCAGCTCCATCTGAGTGGTGGTTCTCCTTCGGGCCTAGTCAGAGAACGGAAGGAAAAGCAATCAGGAGCAAACTTCCGCACAGAACTTGCTTAGGGAAGAGGCATTGGTATTAGCTGGAAATAGGTTAAAACATTTAGCGTGTCTTTCTCTAGCAGGTGGATAGTGATGAGCCAGATAGAGCAGAAATGAGCTGTGGAGACCATAATAATCATGTGTGGGGGGCACAGTTGTAAACATTGTATGATAGTAGCGTGTGGACAGATGATGTACCGTTACTTCAGTTCACAAATGAGGAAACTGGAGCAGAGGGAAGCTAAAGAGTTTGCCCAAGGTCATGAGGACAGTAAGTAGCAAAGCCAGAATAAAAGCCAGACAATTGGCCTCCACTGTCTCTGAACAATCATGCCACAAGTGACTACCTACCTTCTTGGGTATATATTTAAAAAGAGATAGGAAAAGGAGGTAAGAAGGAAGGAAAAATGAAATAAGGAAGTCAAGAGATTGTTACAGGAATATTCAAGTAAATTCTGATTTTTGTCATGTTTCAGTGCTTTTCAATGTAAATTTCAATTTCTTTTTTTGAACGTTTATGATCTTTTTTCGGTTTAATCTGCCCACTGGATAATTCAATTTCAGCCTACACCAGCTTTTGGCAGGACGGTGAGGCTAGTGAGGTTCTTCTCTTAGAAACTAAACTTACTACAAGCATTCCTTTGCTTACTCTTGAAAACCAAGTGAATACAGCATCACTGCTAGAGTTGACTGTTGGTTTATCTTAGGAATCAACAGATGCTCAAAGCATTTACCAGAACAGAAGCCACCAAAGGCCAAGTACATTGTTTGATTCAAATTTATATCCACAGCACATAACACATTGTAGATCTATTTAAAATATACAATCAACTTTGGTTTTTTTTTTGAGACAGGGTCTCACTTTTGTAGCTCAGCCTAGAACTCACAGCAATCCTCCTGCATCTGCCTCCTGAGTGCTGGAATTACAGGCGTGAGCTACCACACCCTGCACTGTTGTATGTGGTTCTGACTGCTGGTGGGCATGAGTCATTATGCCTGGCATTGTTGTATGTGGTTACCAAGAATTGAACCTGACCCTTGCACTTGCAAGGCAGGCACTAGAAGCACAGGGCTAAATCCCCAACTTCGCTTTTTCCAATGAGTGAAAAAAAAATTATACGAGACCTTATTAGCATCTCTGCAGTTAAAGCAGCAGATAGCACTGCAGAATACTTTTAGAAAGAGACTGCCCTATAGCTAGCCATCTGTGACACTTTTGACTCTGTCCCCAGCTAAGGCCCTAGGACAGAAGAGAATTTTTTCTTGAGAATCCCTACTACCATGATTCTTTTGGGAAATGACCGTCAGGTTACTACTTCATATTTCTCTCTGACATCTCACAGGGGCACGACCAACAGGCTTGCGATTTTCTCGCTGCTGAGGACTGTCCCCACACCGTGCAGAATGTTTTCTTTGAGGTTTATTGACCTGCTTGGTCATTCAGAACAATGACACAAACTACACGTTGCCAACCCAGTAGCTCAACAATAATGAAAAAGTCCAGAGATGATTTTTTTTATTAGCTCTAACCATAGAGCTTTAAACACTACAAAAGAAACCATATTTAAAATTTCTCTTGAAAAAATAAAAGATCTGGTTAGCCTTAGGCTCCTATTCTCATATGGCAAAAATGAGCAGGACTTTATGATGGCGATTCACCTCCGCTGGGACTCGTGCTCTTTGGGAAGCACGCACGCAGCCATCTACTTCCTACCCATCATGCACAGCCAGGCCACGCCAGGTGTGCTCATTCCTGACCTAATTCACCGCCATCTTTCAGTCTACCCTGTCGATTTGTACCGTATTATTCCTTCAAATCATTCAACAAATATTTACTAAAAACTCTAAGAATTCTTAGTTATCAAATCCTATAAGAGCCTTACTTAATTCACCTTCCATTAAATGTAATCACATTTAATACAAATTGTTTTAAATGTGTCCTAAATATTTAATTGCATTCATATTTTTGAATTATTCTTATTTTTTCGCATCCCCCCCCAAGGGCTCTCCCCTTCCTAGTACAAAAGCTTTCTCTTTCTTTTATTTGCACTTTTCTTCTTGTCCTGTCCTTCCTTTCTCCCTCCCTCCTTTGTTCCCCTTCCCATTTGAAACTTTCTTCCCATTTTTCAATCTACTAATATATTTTAAAACCCTACAAATATGTGTTACAGCCTCATAATTTTTAGCATGTTAATTATGGGTCAGTTTATTACTCAAACAACCTCAGAACACTAAACAAAATAAACGTGAGTTCTTAATAATAAAAAAATGCTAAAATTTCAAGTTTCCTGCCAATTTACTGATGTCCACTGTATTGTACAGCACGATCTGCCCATAGCCTAGGAACTGGCTTCGGTAATCACATTTCATCCAGTGAAATAAAGTGTAAGAATGTAGTAGATTCCAAGTTCCAACAAGGTTCTTCAAAAATAATTTGTTTTTAATAACCACTTAAAGAGGAATAGGAAAAAAGTAAATCTTTTGCAAATGAAAGACTTTTGGAAAAACTACGCCTACTTGAGGGTGTATTAAGAGCTGAATCCCGACGCCTGTGTTTACCAGCAATCCCACAGTGCAGCGGGAGTATGTTTACCCGGTGCGCTCTACTCCACTTACCTTGTTTTTTGGCTTCACTTCACCACAGAGCTTCAGAAGGTCTGAAGACAGCGTGCTGTATACAAATGAAAAGTTAACCACAGGATTAAATGATAACTTACACTCAAGAACTAACTGTATGCTTACCACGCTCATTGATTTCTATGAAAAACATACATGTGTAGGGAAAACACAGGAAGCCAATATCTAAAATTGAAATGAATTTGTTTTTCCTTAAACATTGTATTTTTACTTTAAAATGTGTACTAAGTAAGCCTGAGTTAGTTTGGCTCCCATATTACTGCTTCTAGCACAATTCATTAGCCATAAATTCATAATTATTTCTATTTTATAACAATTGATTCAAGATAAAAATATGAAGAATGGTAGAGGAACAAATCAAATCTATTCCATCTCTACAAGCTGTCTTACCTTCCTTCGGATCCTGGGCTGTTTAAAGGCACGTCCTCATCAGTACTGTCCTCTACATTTTCTACATAAAAAAAAAAAGTCCAAAAGGTATTATCTACAATGTCACAATTTGAATGGTGACTACAGTTCCTATGCTCAATAAATATCAGCTCAACTTCTCAGTATGGGCACTGTGATCTTAGCGCAACACAAACATAATTGTGGAAAAATATTTCTAAAATATTCCTTCTATGTACTGGGGGAAATGTGTTTAAAATAGGAAAATCATGAATTTCAATAATGATACATAGAAGAATAACATATTCATAGGTTAAGGATGAAGCCATGAATTTATCTGCGTATATATAATTATATAAATATATTTTTTCAGGTCTTGATTTTAGCTTGCACTATTCAAACAAAAAAAATCTAAAATCACAAAGCTGAAATAAATGTTATATGAGCTTCCCTTGATGCCCTGAGCCAATAATTAACATTTTCTAAATGTTAATATAGCTGCTACTTTTAGACATTTCTCCTTCTTAAATTTTTTACATTTGTCCCTGTAAGTAGAGTGTACAAAGGCATTTAGAAGTCACACATTAGCATGCAGCCATTCACATGTATACAGAAGACAAACAATAGGTTCGCATGCAGTTTTATAAACGAATACAAACAAAACACTGCTGTTTCAGAACAACTGGAGCAGACGAGGAGAAAGGGGAGAATCAAACATATAAAATAAGTAGAAAAACCAGTAAATAAAATAGCCACAGAAAACGAACTATTTAAAATGTCAGCAAACCCCTAACACAGGTTTTAAAACAGACACATTTTCTTGTAAAATCATTGCACAAAACTGAGGACGATATTAGGAGAAACATATATATTAACTAAGAATGCACAAGATTCACTCCCTTTTGTAGTTTTCTCATACAGGTGAATTATAACTCCTGTCTTTCCCTACTTTCTGGTTGTCTGCTCATGTTCCCACGCTGGGCCCTCACGCAGGGGATTTACTTTCTGAAGTGAAATGTGTCACTTACAGTCCGTCTTCCATGAGAACTTAGAGTTGCTTCAGAGGCAGGCTCATCAAGAGCTCAGGTGACTGAATCCATTGACAGCACAGAAGTAAGGCAATAAGGAAAGGACAAGCCTAGCCTCTGTTTCCCTCTGCAAAAGCAGGCTGAGATTTGCCAGTATTTTTCTTGCAGGGAGTGGTGAAACCAACCAGAATTCTAAGCATAATGGGAGTGCTTAGCGAAAACCACAGGACTCCTGCTTGTGCACGTAGGCCTTATTTATGGATAATTATGTCTTCACCAACAAGGACCCACCCAGACAGCCACCAACTCAGACACAACTTGAGGATCGAGACTGGCCTAAAGTGATGGGATTGCCTGCCTGGGTATTCACTGTACATCCACCTCTGAGAAATCACCTCTAGCCCAAGGCCAGCGGCTTTTCTCACAACAGCAGCTTTAAACTGAAGAGAGAGAAAATTCCTAAAGGGACCTATAGCAGGGTAAACCTCCACAGTTTAATGGAAGTTAATCAAACAGGTGGTGTGTTTCCAAATCTCTTTCAAGTTTTTGAAAACACACACATATTTACGTTAAAAGCTAGAGAAAGGGGGCCGGGGATTTAGCTCAGTGGTTCCGGCGCCTGTCTTGCAAGCTCAAGGACTCGGGTTCAATCCCCAGTAACCACATACCATACTGGGCGTGGAGACTCACACCCAGCAGCAACCAGTACCACATACCACAGTGCTGGGCGTGGTGGCTCACGCCTGTAATCCCAGCACTCGGGAGGCAGAGGCAGGAGGACTGCTGTGATGTGAGTTGGAGGCTGAGCTGAGGGCCAGCCTGAGCTACAAAACGAGACCCTGTCTCAAAAAAAAAAAAAAAAAAAAAAAAAGCTAGAGAAAGGAGTTAATATAGGAGCCCTGAGACTGCTATCTTTAAAAACACTTGCAAAACTGTACTTTAGCAGACATATGGAAACTCACCCCTCAAGAGTGTCCCTGGCTAACAACTCATAAAGGTGCTCTCACTACACTAGACTATGCCAACAACCGAATCTATGTTGATGCTTCAAGTCTAGAATTCTGCTCAATAAAAGGCACTCAAATGACCATCTCCAGGAAAAGCACTGGGACGCTGAATTCCTAATAGATTTCCAAGGCATAAAAATCACACATAAATAGCTACGTTTTTCTTAGTGAAGGACAGTTCTGTGTGATCTCTCATGGGTGAGCAGAACAAGAGAAAGCCTGCAGTGGATTCCTGCAGTCCCTGTCTGTGTCTTTCCCCCTTTTATTTATTTATTTTAAAAAATCTTTATTGGTACATTAAATATACACATCATGATTACACTCCATAATGGGGATTTGTACCAGTATAAGACACATCTTAATTCTCATTTTTCCCCTAGCCCTACCCACCCTACCACCCCCCCCATATACATAAAATTTGTTTCCTTACTTTTTTGTTACAATCTCAACATCTTTCCCCCCTTTTAATCCAGCACTTCCAACATCTGTCTTGTAAATCTTAGGCATGTGCTAACTACATGCTGAGCCCCGTGAGTCTTCTATCTATCTTATCTATAGAAATGAGGCTGACTTTTGGGGACACAATACAATGAGGACAAAAGAAAGATGTTCTTCAAAAGTTACAGAAGTCCAAGCCCAGGGGCATGGGCTGCAGGACCTGGCTCAGTGCTCAGCCTCCAGGTCCACCATGGCCTGTCCTTCCGTGTTGCTCTAGAGCAGTAACCAATTTGCAGGCCTCATGCACAAAGAACAGAGTCACATCTCCATGGCTCAGCTGTGCTGTTGCTCTTCCCAGAATGGCCTTTCTCGGGCCCCTTCAGGACTGTCTTTGAGCTCACGTGCTGCCTCCTGCAGAAAGCCCTCATCGGTACCTCCTTCTGCACCCACATTACCCCTTGCCGACCCTTCTCTCGCTCCCACGCTATAACGTCATAGCCCTCACCACCTGTCACCCGGAGCATTAGCTCGCCAGAGACAAGATCAGTGTCTCACTCCTCTCTGACCCCAGCACCGAACCTAATAATTGCAATAAGCTGGAGAGCTAACTAAAAGTTCTTAAAGCAGGTATCTCTGTCAGTAGAACTTCTGAGGGTCAACTCTGATTGCTTTTCTCCTCCCATGCTCTTTTCCCAGGTCCTCTAGTTTAAACGATGGCCCCAACTCTGGGGAAAATGCTGCCATGTGCCGCCCTGAGCTACTTCCTCTGAACAGGTCTGTTCTCTGCTTCCTACTCATCTTCAGACTGTGCATCTGAAGCTGCAAGTGCGCATCAAATGAGCAGCTTGCTTTTCTCCATGAAAGAACAGCAAAGAATTTTCTTTCAAGTTAAAAGATATCCTATGTATCTATCAATTAGACATTAAGAAGAACAAAGGGGAGCGGGAGGAGGAAAGCCAGCATGAGGAGAAGGAAAAGGAGGAGAAAGGGAAGAAAAGCACAGAAAATAAAATAAGGGAGGGAAAAAAGAGGGAGCAGAGGAAAGAAGAGCAAAAATCAAAAGGGAAGGAGGGAGAGGAGAAGGAACAGAGGCAGAGGAGAAGAAAAATTGTCTCATAACACAGAGAATGGGAAAAATACTGTTCATAATGCTAGGTACTTGAGTAACCTAATGTGGTCCTTTTAATTGCATGTACTTCTTTACCATAGTGGAAAATAATATATAAATGACATCTGTATATGTATATGCACATGTAAATGACACTATGCTATACAAATCATGCAGCTGATCTCAAGGAAATTCTACTTTGATATTTACATGCAGTGTAAAAATCAAAGAGGTCTTGGGTTTTATTTCTATGACATCTTATTACTTAAAATAAATGCAGATTCATAAATTACATATATATATATATATATATATATATATATATATATATATATATGTTTGTTTTGTTTTGTTTTTGTGAGACAGGGTCTCGCTTTTGTGGTTCAGGCTGGCCCTGAGCTCAGCCTCAAACTCACATCACAGCAATCCTCCTGCCTCTGCCTCCCGAGTGCTGGGATTACAGGCGTGAGACACCACACCCGGCACTGTGGTCTGTGGTACTGGTTACTGCTGGGTGTGAGTCTCCACGCCCAGTATTGTATGTGGTTACTGAGGATTGAACCCGGGCCCTTGTGCTTGCAAGACAGGCACCGGAACCACTGAGCTAAATCCCCGGCCCAAATTACGTATATTTTAACCACTCACAGGTAATTACACTTAAGCTTGTAGTTACTTTCTCTGTTAAGTATAAGACTTTAGGAAACTTAATAGCTATGTAATTTAAGGGGGGAAGTTATGACTACATTTTTAAATAATTTTACTTTTTAAAACTTTTCTAAAATAATCATTCAGAACTATCACCAGTAATAAAATTTCCCCAATGTCCTTGATCCTAACCATCTGTCATCACTAAGAGAAGGCTGAGACAGGACCAATGTCTGAGTATAATTCATGTGAACTTTGGAGAGTAGGAGAAAATGTTCAGAAGAACTCTCTAAACTAAGTGGTGTCTAAAGCCCCTTGTAATGTGAAATTACTATGCTTATCATTATAAATCAGGTAACAAATTGTCTACAGAGTAGTTTAATTCAATGTATAATACTAAAAATGTGTGCCTAATTTTATAAAAGTAAAGAATAGATCAGAATTTAGCAAATATATTCTAACGATATATATATAAAATAAAGTTATTTATGAGGTTAAAACAATAGATAGAAGTTAACATACACATATATATATGCTGAAAAATGAAAAAGAAACATTTATTCTGTTTTCCTGTGTGAAAGAGAAAGAGTTCAGAGGATTTCTGAAGCTGGAGCCCAAATACTAAAGGACACAGTTAACTAAAAGATATTTCTCTAAACATCTAAGAATTTTTAAATCAAGAAATTTTAATAAAGACAAAGACTTAGTATGTTTGTGATCATGGATACATTTCAAAAAAGATCATGCAAAAACCAGTTGGCTGCCAATAAAAATTTTCAATATAAGATGTACCACAATTAGTGTACATGAACAATTAGTAATTCATGCAGCTGTAGAGTACACAGAAAGCTAAACATACTTACCTAATGGTACGCTATCTAGATCTGTGTAAATAACAGCAAAAGGAAACAAAAAGCGATACTCCAATCAAAACAGATCCAATGTTAAGAACTCTCACATAAAACAAGATTATGTGCCATTTATAAGATACATGGAATAGATGCCATAGCAACACTCACAAATTTATTTTAGGGCAGTTAGCTATGCAGAGTAGAGTAAAGAAACTTGGTTAATGGAGTTTTATTTAAACAACCAATTTAAGCCCTGGTAGGTCTTCTTTGTCCATAAGAACCAATTGCTTACTTTCACAAAATAAGACTTTTTAAAAACAAACTGGTAATGATGTCTTGGAACCACAGTAATTACTTCCCCCAAAGTTTATATACACATGCAAATTAATGTAAGATTGTCTATGAAAAGCATAAGTAAGCATAGCATCTATTCAATCAAGCCACAAAGTAAGAGATACACTCTCAGCATGTGCAAAAGCAATGCTACCATGCAACTTATTAGCTAAAATTTAGTCCAAATTACCTTGTAAAGCATGGCCTAGAAGAGCATCTAGCTCAGGGTTTAACTCTGCTTTCTCCTTCAGCATGTGGAACAACAGCTGGTTCTGCGTAGCACTGGTTATTTCCGTTTGCTTGAGGCGACCTTCAAGTACTTTGATTTGTGCCTCCTTCTGTGCAGCCTGAAGACCCTGCAGCAACAATCACAGCCACAGATTACTTAGAACGCACTACATAGCTTCTTGCACATGAAGATCTGTATCGAACAGCGAATCTAAGCAACACCTGGGCTTTGACTGCAGGCACACCGGGGTGTCCCTCAGTTCCTCACTCACAGGCCTGGAAAGCTCGGATGAGTTACCTGTCAGAATGTCATCTTCTTGATTCTGTTTGCTCATACAAAATGATATGAACAATACCTATTTCCTAGCACCCTGTGAAGACTGAGAGAACCTAACATTAAACATCTAGCACAGACCTGGCACAGCAAACAAGGAGCCAGAAGTGACTGTCACCTTTAGCGGTGACATATTAGAGTGTTCACATTTACAAGAGAAACAAGTATATGGCATGTTTTCCATCTGATTTTCTGTCCAGTTGTGAACAGTCAGCATTAAGCCAGCTCTGACACCCAATTTGTTCATCTTGAGAATTTTTTTCTTTGTTAGAGAAAAGTGCAAATTATTCTTCAAGATGTTTTACCTGTTCTAACACACAAGTGTAACAGGTCACACAGGTGTTATTTAGAAAACTACTTTCAATCAAGAATTTTCTTCCTTATTTACTGAATAGAGCAAGACAGCAAAGAACTGATCAAGACTTGGCTTCCCAGTAAAAGGGCAGTTAAAACTCACCTTGTTGATACCCATGGAAAGAAAGTGATCTAACAGGTATCGCGCTTCTGTAAGTGTGCAGGCGTTAATGACTGCAGTGACATCCAACGTCTCACCTTCTTCCTGTATCAAAACAGTGCTGTGTAATCATTACTTTGATCCGGAGGTCTTTCAGCAGAAGGCAAAAGCCTAATAGACTGACTTGATAGCTAGCCAAGGAGACTCATTACAAAACTACCATGTTTGGTCCCTAAGTAAGAAGCACATGGTCCCTTTCAAAAAGGACACATTTGCACAGTGGAGCATTCAAGTCACCAGTACATAAGTGGGACAAACAGTAAGCAACATTACACAAACATCAGAGAAATCTCAAGAGGTGATGGAGTATAAAATTTGAGTATCAGATTAAGCCAATAAATAAAAATTCCTTCATATAAAAGTTCAAGGTGCTTTTAAAGGTAGATAAAATCATACCAAACTACTTCCTGAAACTGTTAAGCATCCTCTAAATTACAAACCTTTGCTTCTTCCATCTGCATGATGTTGGCTTGACAATCGGAAATACTGTCATTGATGTAATCTATGTTGGCGGTCAGGGACTCCACCTCCTCGCTGATGTTAGCCACACTCTTTTCCCCTTCTCCTCCCTCCTTGATCATCTTCTCTCTTCTTTTTGAAAGTTTTTCTCGTCTTTTTGTGAGTTCTTCCCGTTGCTATTGAAAACACAGTTTGTATTTTTAAAACTGGTGTTTATCTCCTCATTCACAGTACACTCAGAAATAAAACCACCACCTGGTAAGCATGCGTTGCACCCAGGAATGGGGAAAGCAAAGTTAAAGGTCAACCCAGCCTGTCCTGCACCTTGAGCAGTCTGTCCATGTCAGCCTCCATGTTGGAAATGGTCATCTTCTGCATGATGATGTCAGTGACCCTGCGCTCCAGGAGCTGCCACTTCACGCGGGCTGTCTTGGAGGTGAACACCCGGCCCGTCAACACCTTCCGCTGATATTTTTTTCTATAATCATGTAAAAACACACATATGTAACTGTTACACTTCTGTGCACTGCCCACTAATTAGCCATGTTGCATGTGTGTAAGGCGTTCAGTACTGACACCAGAAGCAAAAGAGACATCATGCCGACCTGGTTCCATTTGCTGTGGGTGTGGGTAAGGCCTGGACCCTGGCCACAGGAACCCTCATTTTCTGCTGGGTGCCTGCCCTTGATGCTTCTGTCTCCACAGCAGCCGTGCTGGAACTTGTGTCCTGACTGGGGGCCTCAGACGAGCTGAACTTCCGAGGGACTTTCCCCGCCACTTTATCAGACATGGGCCTCACCTGCCGACGAAGAGCTGTAACCTGAAATGGCACCAAGGGTTGTCTCATTCTTTTAGCCCACATCATTTACCTCCAAGTCAGACTCAACTCCTTCCTCCACACTATCAACTTGCTAACTGTACCTCTTCAGTTTTGCGACGAAGAACCACTTCTTGGTTTCTTTTTTGAGCTTCCAGAAGTCTAAGTTGATGCTAAAAGATAAACGAATCAATTGAAACAGTATACTGATAGACACAATACTTCCCATTCTTATGCTAACATATTTCCCCTGCCCTGGGAACTTGATCTCAGCAGAATCTGAGTCAATAACTTGTCTCCATTATTATAGGCATGGCTCTTTTTTTCAAGAAACATAAACACACACTGATTCAACCATCCTGCCTAAGAAATGAAGAGTTACCTCTGTGTCACACACTGCCATGTAACAAGTGCTACAGTGCTTACTATGTGTCAATACCCTGTACTTAGGAAAAAATCTTGGACTGGAAATGAACATGGATCCTAGTTATGGTTCTGTCATTTATTCAATTCCTCGATCTTCATCAAAGCTTAGGAATTAGATTTGAACATAAACGTCCCTTGTAGCATGTAAAGTATAATATGTCATCTGGCTCATTCATTTCATGTTTATACAATTCCCACCTCATCAGACGGAGCTGAGAAAAGGACTGTTTCACCTCTGCTGTAATCACAGTGTCTACCACAGTGACAGACACACATGCAAAGTTAATAAATATGTTTTAGGGCCGGGGAGTTAGCTCAGTGGTTCCAGCACCTGTCTTGCAAGCGCAAGGGCCCAGGTTCAATTCCCCGGTAACCACATACCATACTGGGCGTGGAGACCCACACCCAGCAGCAACCAGTACCACATACCACAGTGCTGGGCGTGGTGGCTCACGCCTGTCATCCCAGCACTCGGGAGGCAGAGGCAGGAGGATTGTGATGTGAGTTGGAGGCTGAGCTCAGGGCCAGCCTGAACCACAAAGCGAAACCCTGTCTCAAAAAACCTTAAAATAAATAAATAAATAAATAAATAAATAAATAAATATGTTTTAGCTGAATGAATTACCAAAAAGCTAAAATGAATGTGTGGTTTGAAACTTATTACTACATTAAATTTTCCTGTTTAATACAAATTTCAAATTTATTCATACTTTTTTTTTTTTTTTTTTTTTTTGAGATAGGGTCTGGCTTTGTAGTTCGTGCTCAGCTCACTATGTAGCCAGGGCAAGCCTGGAACTCACAGCAATCCTCCTGCCTCTGCCTCCCAAATGCCAAGATTATAGACATGAGTCATCACCCCTGACATTGTTATATGTGGTTATCGGGGATCAAATTAGGGACCTTGCACTTACAAGGCAGGGGCTGGAATCACTGAGCTAAATCTCCAGCCTTCAAGTTTCTTTATATTTTCAAATGGTATACAAGCATCACATGTGTGTCATATTCAATGAATAGACCAAATAACTTAGACAGGAGCCAAATAGGCACAAAAACAAATTCAAGGGAGAGAAGTCTAAACATTAGTATTGTATGTGATTAACCAGATTCGTATCTTTATAATGGGATCTAGGCATCATGTGTTGGGATAAGATTCAAAAGTTCCATCCCAGAATGTAATTGTCCAATACTAATCTCACATACCTCCTATGAATTAGTAATAAAGAACTAGATAGTACAATTATTCTTGCCATCAAAAAGTTTTAATCAAAAAGAAAACAAACAGCCAAAGAGTAGAAGTTCTCTACTCAAATTTCTATCAATTAAAGAATGGATTGTTTTTAAATGTCCTCTATCCATGTAGCTGTAAAATAATGATAACTAGTACCTGCTACAGGCTGGTGAACACTGAAAATGCCAAGCTAGGTAAAGTCAGAGGTAAAAGGCCACACAACCCCAAAAACAGTAAGAACTTGAACCACATACTCTGATGACTCTTGTACGTTATGCCTCCATTTTTTAAAATAGCAAAGAAAGAGGCAATAAGTTACGCTCCTACTTGCTTTTAATAGGAGCAAATTATGTAAGTCAGGAACCGTATGTGACAGCCATACTAGTCATTAAAATATGTCACTATTCTAGGGGAGAAAAGAAGAAATGTAGCCACAAATTTTAATCACTGGGCCAAGACATATACTTTTCTACCTTACTAACTGCTTCCTCTTTATCTCCCTAAGTGTTCTCTTTATATCCCACAGGAGATTTCCATGTTCCACTGTCTAAAGAGATGTCAGGAAAAAACTGAGCAAGAAAACAGGAAGGAGGTGGAAACATAAACAGTAATGGGTGAGGGCAGTGGAGGGGTGTTCTCGTGTCCGAGAAAAAAACTATAAATATATATTTTCATTTTTTAAAAACTCTAATTTCTAAAACCACGGAAAAAAATCAAGCCTAATCTGATAAGATGATCAAATAAGATTTATCATAATACTAGTTCTTCATGAATTTTTATACTGATTTGTCATCCACATACTATAACAAATGCCATTTTACAGAATCAGTGCTTCTCTATGACCCTCCTCTAGCACCTCAGTTAGGCTACTCTCGTTCTATGTACAATATTCTCATATGAGAGTTACCCACATCTCTTTTACGCTGATCCTTTTTCAATTGAGCAATCTCTCGGTTTCTTCTAGATTCTGTCAGTCTAGCTTTCTCTTGTTCTTCTTTCATTTGTTTCATTAGGCGAACCTAAAATTAAATATGTACATTTATTGGCATGACTCCTTCACAACGTTAATTAAATACACCACAGTTGTGAACATAGGTTTTTAGCATTCACAATACTTAACAGGAAAACAAGTGGAGAAACATTTAGTGATTCTTATTTCTACATGATAAATGCATTTCTATTTCTAAAACAGTTCCACCAAATGGCTCATGGCTCTGTGCTTCCCACCCTCAAAGTTCAATTATTCTACAATTTGTATGGCAGTTTGAGACTCAGGATTCGTAGCTTAAGACCAAGTTACCTAATTTCTTTCTGTTTTGACACCTGTACCATGGAAATAATACTTCCACAACACCAAACTATTGTCAGAATTCAGTGTATCTAATGGTGATTGTAAGAGGGCCTAGTGCATGGTAAGTACTTTAAAATTTGTAGCTATTGTCATTGTTACTAACTATACAACATAATATTTCCTACATCATTTTGATGCTAGCTATTTTAAAGAAAATGACATTAATTTTCATGCTGGACATTACAAATAATTGATCTCACGACAAAGTAGGTTTTTAAAAATGAGGTTTCATATACCCTTTTTTGTCAGAGCAAGAAAACATGTTCTTTTCCAAATTCAAGATATTAGTTACCACACAGAGAATGAGAAATATGATCAGAATGACATACAAGGAGGCTTAGTGCTGTCGATAACATTGTAAGGTATGTAGTCGATATTGTTTACTGAGGCATCATATGCTTTGGGAACTTTATGGAGAAGTTGGAAGAGGAGAAAAACACATCAAAGTCTGAGAATCCTTTTTTTTTTTTTTGAGACAGGGTCTCGCTTTGTGGTTCAGGCCAGCCCTGAGCTCAGCCTCCAACTCACATCAGAGCAATCCTCCTGCCTCTGCCTCCCAAGTGCTGGGATTACAGACGTGAGCCACCACGCCCGGCACTGTGGTATGTGGTACTGGTTGTTGCTGGGTGTGAGTCTCCACGCCCAGTATGGTATGTGGTTACCAGGGATTGAACCTGGGTCCTTGTGCTTGCAAGACAGGTACCAGAACCCCTGAGCTAACTCCCCGGCCCCTGAGAATCCTTTTCAACTACTCAGAAGAAAAGCTTCAGTGACAAAGGACTATGTGAAAAAAATCTTCCACTTGCCGAAAAGGAAATGCATTTTTTGTAAGACTGGGTTACTTTTTATAGAATGCAGATAAAAACCAAAATCATTTTTTGTCCCAAATGACACAAGCAGCTTCGACATCAAGCCCAAATGAAAACGAGTGATACCTTGGTTTTTTTCATTTCCATAACATCCTGCTGCAACTTCTTCAACTGCTTCTCGTACTGAGACTGGTTTTTGAGCAGCCTTGCATGCTCCTTTTGAGCCGCCTGGAGTCTCTGCAGCTCTTTGTTCATGGCCTGAAGTTTCTTCTCATACTCAGACTTAATTTTTTTGGCCTTTTCTTCTGAGTAAGACTCCACAGAGCCTACACAACCAACGATATTTCCATTTTTTTGTAAGACATAAACTTTTATTTCATATATTTATAACTTACGACAAGAAAATAGCTATATTCTGGACAATCAAACTCCTCAACTACCAGATACATTTCAATCACTTTCTCTTAAGTCTCTATTACATATGTCTAATAGTATTGAAGTTTTTAACTTAAAAATGAATAAATACAATAAAACAACATACTTTGTGAAAAGGAAATAGTCTAGACAGGTACCAGTATGAAAAAGCAAAATAGATATCATTATTAAAAAAAAAAAAATTCACAAGAGACAAACTAACAAGTGACTTGAAACATATTATTTATATGTCTTCTCATTTTTCCTCCTGAAGGAGGAGATAATAAAAACCATGCTGATGGTATAGTTCACAGTTTCACCCACATTAAATGAATTCTCACCTAAGTTCTGAAGCACCTGGTCTCTTTCAAGCTGAGTGTCCCGAATTTTGTGCTGCAGCATCATGAGCTTCTCTTCATATTGCCTTTTCAGCGTCTGCAATCGCTTCTGGCTATTTTCAAGCTCATCGATCAGCTTTTGCTTAATTGCAATTTCACAAGTAATATTTGCTAAGTCTGCTTGGTAATTGGCTACATACAAAAGAAGAAAACACAAATACTGGAAATAGGCCAAATAATAATAATAATAGGCCCTAATTCTGACTTTCAAAGAATGGAAAATCCACCACCCACAGTGATGTATTTACTTGGCAGCTGTCAGGAACATTTCTGAGTGAACAAAATCCTAAAAAGGTGAAAAATCAGGGCTCACCTTGGTCAACAGAACAGATACTATTTGTACTGAAGAAAAATGGAAATAACACTGTGACTAAAGCCCATCAGGGAAGGTGCCCAGCTGTGTGGCACGGGAGCCTTGGGCAGAATGTGCACTCCAGAGCCACAAACGCTCTTGAAACGAGAGCATCGTGAAGAACGCAGACAGAAGGTTGGGTTTTCTACGGTGGTTCCCCAAACGCATTTCTGTCTCCACACAAAAGAACAAGTACCTTTTTCATCCGAATCAGAGTCTGACTCATCAGAGCTCTCTCCTCCTTCCATGTCATCTTCGTCCTCCTCCTCCTCTTCCTCATCCTCGTGATCACTCACTTCCTGACTTTCTTCCTGGAATGTGATTTGTGACCACATCAAACACCTGGGAAAGTCACTCATGGCCTCACTAAAAGACTGCAAAATTCACTCAATTTGAAGGTCATTATATAATAATTTGGTCTTGCAATTCTACATCGCTCCTCCTAGTATTCTGTCTTCTCATACACCCAATGCCTTGACCACACACCAGACCCAGAGTTGCCGATATTTGATAGCTCTCACTTGCAAGGAACAGAAGTCCTGAAGGAAACAGCATACACCGGATACATGACAAACAGCTCCTTTTCTACACACAAGTTATGGTGGTTTTCTGCCACCAACAGCTGTGTCTAACGTTGACACAGCATTCCTCCACACTTACCATGTCTAACTCATTGTTTTCTCTTTCTAAGGCACCTTTTTCTTCTTTCTTCTCTTGGTCAGTGTCTGTATATTCTTCTTTACCAGCCAAACTAAAACAGAGCATAGGAGCACATTATTAAAGAACAGAGAACAGTTGTTAATTTTTGCTTCTCAGGTTTTTCAAAACTATTTGTTGACATGAACTAAGAGTTGGTCACTTGACTAAGCAAACTATTCCATCTGATGCTTCAGAGAAATACATAAAGCATCACTCAAGCAATATTAAAATGATTTACATGACTGGAGAAAAGCTTATTTTCTAGAAACACTGAGAAGATTACACCCTGAAGCATAAGATCTGATGAGACAGCAAAGAACTAGTCAGAGAATAGCCAACTAACTACAATATAAGACAAGTTAAATTCAAAAGAAATAAAAACTGACATTTTAGTTTGCTCTCGTGAATGTATACGAGTTTGCTCATACAATTACAAGTGTGTAAGAACTTTATTTTTACTAATATCTTAATGAGTCTAAGAATAAATTTAAAGATCAAAATGAACTCTGCCCACAATGAAGCCGCCTACACTGGCTCTATCCGTCCGAGTGCTTGAGTGTTTTATTAGACCATCCCACAGCACAGAGCTATTTCTCATCATGTTCTTGCAAAATGGGTCCTCACATAGCAAGCTGAAGTCCAAGCTGCCTGCGGCTGAACTGGGAATTCCTGCATGGTCCAGGACTGACCATGTGGTGGCATCCTTCCCCTTCCATTATCAAATGCTTACGGCCCTAACTACACTCTGGCAGGTGTCAGATCACGGTTAGAGCGAAGCTAATTCAGCTCTGATGGTCCTGAGAAAAAGAGGAGAGTGAGCAAAGTTGCTGTGCACTTGAATCATCCTGATCTCTCTGGGGTTCAGCATCATGGTCGGCTATGCATAGGGGCTACGCTTGTGCGCACCCGGCTTACACACTTAACCAAGTCAAGCTGCACTACCCCCATGAATGTCAAATGGATCTTTGTGCTTCTGAGCTGCTGTAACATTTTCAAATCACTAAAAGTAACTAGACTATTTGCCAAAGACAATATTTTCTAAGTAAAATTCCTCTAGAAAGAGCTTTAAAACCATCAGAATGGGTTTATAACAGCTATTCTCTTACAGATATTTTCAATATTAAATAATTTCTCTAATTTATACATTTATTTTTAGTTTCTAGGCCAAAAAATTTCAGCTCATTTAGGCCTCATTATTATCAACTAGTGCTCTTAACTCTAGGTTTCTATTCTCAGATATTTTGGTACTTAGTACAAAACAAATGTCAATGTCTCCCTCAGAAGTGCTCTCCACAGTGTGTAATTTGTGTAATTCTGTGCTTGTCTATTTCATATTTATCTCCACCCCCCACCAGCAAGTGTTGTGACAGCACAGTTCCCGTCTGTGGGGTTCGGCACTCTATCCCGTGTTCAAGGCCTGGCATGCACGCGCTCGGCAGTAGCTGCTAAACTCTAAGGCTAAGAACCACTCCGAGTGTGGCTGTGTGCCTCCCACAGTAACTTGGCTGGAAAACCGCATGGAAAACAGCACATCTCTGGAATGGAAAGAAAGCACCAGCAAGAGTACCGAGAAAACAATCTGAGGTGGACCTCAAGTGAATTGTAATATGGTTTTAGGAGAGCTGCTGTCATTGTATTAGAGAAAAATGAACCTGAAGTAAGCAAGGAGTCATCCTGAACCTTTATAACAAGTAAGAGACAACTTTCCATGATACACTGACTGCCTCTTTAAACTGACCGGAATATACAGGACTGCTGGTTTCCTCCTGACATGCAGTCCAAGCTACACTTTTAAAGAGACTCAAATACCTGAGGTATCTGACCTGCCAGGCTTTGAGCTAGGAAAGGAGACCGTGTTGGGAGCGTTCCCACATTCCTTCCCGGATACAACTGTGCATCTTTCCGTTTTTGCTGAAAGTTCCTTCTTAGCTTCAAAGTCTATGCCAAATCTCCTTCTATTCAGGTTTTCAGCCATAGAATCACCTTATTCCAACACCTGACTCAACACCTACCCCAGCTCCCTGCAAGTCACCAACATCCAGCATGACAATACTGTTTCACTTACATATTAAATCAGGTATTCTACGTTGATCATACAGAAAAATACAGCACTTATTGCTTTACATCACGTTTTATCAATATTTGTAAGGCTTTAGCTTTTAAAACACATCAGTATTTGTGATTATTACTCTCAAATCTTTAAGTGTTTCTCATGAAAATGAGGCAAACTGACACCCAAAACGTCCAAGCAACAAGATAAAATACTTAAATTTGCACTTGACCTAGAATCAGAATCTTGGGAGCTGGCAGGAACATTAGCAATCCATCCTCCATGTAACAAACAAAAGAGAAACTGTGGCCTAGGGAAGTTGATCCCTCCATGCTGGCTGACATCAGGTATCCTGGCTGCCAGGCCAGTGCCTTTGGGATTCTCAAATCATACACTCGAAGTTCGTCTCAGACCCCAAGCATCTGCCACACAAGAGCTTGCGAGGTATGCAGGTCGGGCTGCACCTCAGTCCCCCGGAATCACGATCTTACTCTTGTCGGAATCCCCACAAGTGTGTACCTATATTGACAGCTGGCAAGTACTGTCCTGGACACCCAACTATTAGGGTTTTGCTGTCTCATAAAAGCAGAAAGCAAACTCTAGCTACTATGTATATTTATTTAAAAGATTCGATTATTCTGAGGTGGCTAAATTCTTTCACATATAACTTTAATAGTACTTCTTTCTTTGATCTGTCAAAGTAGAAGAAATTTTGAAGTTATAATGCTTTAATTTAATTCTAATGATAAATTGTCCTAAATATACAGTGACCAGGTAGGTGAGTTCTAGTGTTACTACAGACAATTAGAATTATATTCTAATTACAGACTATTTTAAAGAAATTATACACTTGTAGAATAAGTATAGAAAACTTAGAATATTATGTGATATGTAGAATATAATTATCAACTGTATATACAAAATAATTTAAAGAAAATAAAAATTTTAAACTTTAAGATATTTATTTAATAAAACAATAAAAACTCTTGAGTTCTTTAAGTAAGAAATGAATTTTCGGTAGTGGTACCTCAAAAGCACTTGTATATTATTTTGAAAGAAGTTTATTTTCTTAATGCAGCTATATAGTCTGATGACTTGTTTAAAAAACACGTGAAGAAAAATTTTAACAAGTAAAGTATTGCTTGATCTTTGCTTAAGTAATTATAATTTTGAGTCAGTAAAATGCAGATTTTTGTGCTACAAAGTTCAGAAATACACTTCCAAATTCGCTCACATTCTAAAGACAAAGAAAGGAGACTATCCTGATTTTGATCCTCCCTTCAAATAACATTTTAAAAGCAAAAATTGTCCTGCTAGTTCAATCCTAGTACTCTGCACATGTTATCTGTATCAAGGCCACAGTTTCCTTTTGCTTTGTTGCAATTTTCCTGCTTTCTGAAAAGAATTTTGACAGTAAGGAAGCAAAGAAAGGCCTATCCCCACGTCAGCATGAACTATAACAGAGTTGTCAGTTCTCACTCAGCTCACAAGTTTCTGAAAGAAGTCTTGATTTTTTAACAGATGATAAGAGCTCTGTTTGGTCATTTTTACACTAACAAAGTTACAGTAATTATGATAGTTTAGAGCCACACGAAATTGCCTAAATTTTAATTCAAGTAAAATGTGAGGGCTTTACTCTTAAGAAGTACTTTTTTAAAAAATTAATTAATTTTATTGGTATATTTTAGGTATACATAATGATCACACTTACACGGCACCTGTGTTATTTTTTAAAAACCTTCATCACTTCTAGGAGTAGACAGCTAATCTAGTCTGAAGCAGTCTATAATTCTATAACACATTTACTTATTAATGGCAACTAGGAAGTTAAATGACAATTTAATAAAAAACCTGGGAAATATTCCAACCTTCTTTCTTCTCGATTGCTTTCCTCAAGTTTCTGTAGCCTTCAAAATCACGAGGCACAGTATTGGGAGGCCAAGCCAATGAAGGACAAACCAGACAATAAAAGCGAAAGTGGTAAGAAGGTAAAAATGATACATGAGCTTGAAGACTTTAAAATAAATTTTAAAAGAGATCATTATAGGACAATACACAGTAAAAAGGCAGTACATTTTGTATGAACAAAACGTAAGTAGAAACAAAGCAACATTTTATGTAAAAAGACTACAGGTTATAAATTGAAATGATTCACAAGTAATATGTACAGTCTCAGTTTATACAAGCTGATAAGAAGCAAGAATGTTTGGATCCCATTGCTTTTTTAGTCTGAAATGGATCCATTTTCTCAAATCTTCCCACAGAAAAGCCCATTTTCTGAGATATTCTCTTCCTTTTAAATCTTTACAAAAAAATCTTTATATAGTAAAATTAAAAGAACCCCCCAAAGTAATGCCTTTATACTATAATAGGAAATACTAACACTACATGCTAAAATACTACTTTAAAAAATTTGTTTTGGTTTGAATGCACAAGTGAACATCATTAAAATTCTAAATGTTTAAAGTCCTACATCAAAATTTTACATGAAATGGTATTATGGGCAATGCATATGATGTAGCAGTGAAAACTAATTTTTAATTGAAAATAAACTCTAGGATTAAAAGAATTTGAATTAAAAATCTTACTGTAATAATTATTATGCACTAACTACCAAAGGGGCATATCTAAAGCAAAAGTAAAAATGGGAAATTAGTACTTTCCATTAGTAATTTTATTTTTTAACCAGAAAAGTATAAGAAAAACTATTAAATTGTAGATATAGACATTGAAATATAATTTAAAGAATATTCAATATAGACTTAGGACTCTTTACTTAATGGAATGTACTGTATATGTACATCAATATTTGTCACATCAACAAAATAACAGATGTGCTAGGATCTGACTCAGCATTTAACAATCTAGTTATATAGCACACTTTTCCTCAGAATTCCAAAAATACATTGTGGAACTACTGTATCTTAAAATGAAAAGAAGGGGATTCACCTATCAGGTTATTTCATTAAGCTGGTTCTTCCCATTTTAATTTCATGTGTGCTTGTATGTGGTTTTTATTTCTTAACAAAATATTTTCTTTTTGGACCTATCAACTCATATATTGCTATTACAAGATGAGACTAGCAATCTTTGGGAGGAAAGAAAGGCTACAGAGTGATATTGACCAAAGATCAAATGGCTGAGAATAGGGACTAGAAAAGGGAAAGTAAAGCTAACACTTAAGAAATCTGTGTGTTTCTAGAGTTTCACCCTAGTACTTCTAAGTACAAATAGTGCAGTCAGAAGAGTGGGTGTGGCTTTTTAATATCACAAGTCATTTAAAGCTAGATATCCAAAAATATGAAACTAAACCTATGAATAATAAATTTTTTCTTCCATCTATCCAAAAATGTCAAAAAAAAATTAAGTCTAATCTGGGCTTATACTGATGATAATGAACAATAGCTGAAGGGATGTGTTCCCTGGAAAGAGTTCAGACTTTCTATTTTTGTTAAAATTAATTTCCATATTAAAAAGTATGGAGGGCATGAGCTAATATGAGATATACTTTAAATGCCTTCCAAATATTCTCTTTAAAAAACATTGCACTCTAGCTCAAAAAGACAGTGGAGAAATTGGAAATCAACTAATAATCCAACAATATTTCTCCATAGGTTAAAGGGGTTCATTGTTTTCCTTCATTTAGTTCCATTCTAGTGGGTGGGGGTCTTGCTAACAATTTTGAAGGGTGGCTAAGTGTAAAATAGGCAGCAGGGTTTATTCAATTATTCAGAGACAAATAATACGGTTAGTAGGACATCCACGAACCTCAACACGCTATTTTCTTACCATCTACACCTTTGGGTTACTTGCAGCTCAACAGAAAGTAAGCACAAAAGGCAGAAGAGCAAACTGTACAGCCCCATGTGTCGACTACATTATTCTCTGATGAGACTGATGCAGAAAGAAGGGAGAACTGTGAAGTCAAATGGGATTTGTGTACCCTTCTTGAACACAAATGGCAGCTTTGCGCAAAAACGATCCTGTTGCCTTTCTCCCTCCCAATTTCTACACTGGCAGAGGCCTGCAGCTACTAAACTAAAAAACCAGCAACACAAGATGAAGTAAATTAAAAGACAGGGAACTAATGAAGGATTTGTGTTTCCTAGGAGAGCCAGCACAGTTTAGGACAGCATGACCCAAAGACAAGCTGCAGCTAGGTTTTCGGAAATAGCAAGGAAAATAAAACAAAACAAAAACCTCCCTGTTTTTGCTTGACTTTCAGTATCAGATCCCACCGCCTGCAATTTCACTGCATAGTTTAATGCGCTCACTTTCAGTGTTACGAAGGTCCCTGGAAAGGGGCCGCGTTGGTTATCAGTCATCTCCACGCGTAAGAATTCCTTTAGAATTTGGGCTTTGCTCCTAAGTCTGAGTCCCAGGAGATGAGAAAGAAAGGAAAGGGCTTTGAACCTGGGATTCCTTCAGTGCAAGGCCTGTGCAAGGGGCAATGGACAAGGGAGCACAGGAAGAGGAGGCCAGCAGGGGTGAAGAGCACAGCAGGAATGCACGCGTTTCCCCAGATGGTCTCCCCAGCTCTAAGGGACTCGAGCTGGGCTCACACTTTCAGCTTTGCTGCCTCAACCTCCCGCAGTGCTGTGGTCACAGGAATGCACTACCAAGCCCAGCTAGGAAATAGTACTTTGTTTTTTTCTCATTCTAAACTTATACTTCTCATTCAGCTATGTTGTTTTTGCTCATATACATTTTATTTCTAATTATAACTGTTAGGAAATAACATTTTTTAATTAAATTTTTATATTTAAATTCAGTTTTCTGCTAATATCTGATTTGCATCTACCACCTTTATCATAAATATCATTACATCTATGATACTGAATTATAAAGTTTTAATTTGAAATAAATGCTACTTTCCTTGAATTTTGTTTATCTTCCAATACTTGGAAATTCTATTAAAAAGAAGTTATGGCAAATCTTAATAAAGTATGTTTCCATCATTACTGTTTATAAATCAAAAGTGCTTACTACTATAATTATAAAAACAACAAACATCAAAAATATTACTGTTGGGTACCTAGCACCATTTAAAAAATTTCAAAAATAGAATTTCATTGATATCCCTATTTATTTTTCACTATTCATATTCAATAAATGATTAAAACAACATTTTTAAATTAACTTAAAGGAAAGGGAGAATTAGCTCATTACCTATATATCATTGCTTATATTCACTTATTACTCATGAACACAAACCACAGCGGCCTTTAAAACTAAGCCATGCTATCTGACATCCTGACCATCTACAGACCTGGATTCCATAAGGAAAGCGTAAGTCACGTGCAAGTCTCCCGCCCGGTCAAGCAGAAGTCTGGGGACTCCTGTGATCATTACTTCAGTTTTAATTGCCCTATGATGGGAGAGCTAATCACTATATTTTTCTTAACACCGTCATAGTTAGTCATCCATAAAAACCACCTATTAAGACATTACCATCTCAAGTATGCAAGGCCTCCTCATTATAATTGTATGACCCTCGTTTTAATCAATTTTAACACAGGTACAAAGCGAAGTTAATTTGAAGAATTAAACTTTCAAAAACTTTGATCAGCTGGCTGTTCAAGGAAAACATGCCTGATTGTCCAAAGAAATATCTAAATAAGCTGAGCGAAGCCGCATGTGCATGAGACAGCAACGGCGAACGTACAGTGTACTGCACCCATAACAAACCAGAAGGTAAATGAGGTGCCTTTGCCTCCTTTTGAATATCTAGCCAAAAATGCTCTATTTGACATGTTAAAAATACATTCTCAGCAAATAATTTGACTGCACTATAGAAGCAATGTGTAAACATGTAAATAAATGATGAATATTTAATCACAAGTGGTCAAATTTTCATTTTCTTCCTCTTCTTGCAGCCAGGTTATTTTAGAGAGAGCTACTACCATGATGCAAGGAAGAGAAAGCCTAGAACAGTGGTGAAAAGCTAGGTAACTCCTTGCTGGAAGATTCAGAGAGCCTAAAATAGCACAAATGACTTCCGCACAATCCAATTAGAAGCCCTACAGAAAATACTTACAAGACCAAATGACATTAAATGACATTCTAATGGATTACGTTAGCCTTCAGTTAAACTAATCAAGGCAGGAATTAGAATATCCATGAGACTACTTAATTACATTAGAAAGGGGAAAAAAATGAGAACACTGAGCTGTTAAGGGGCAGCAAGCTTGGCACAAAGCAAGATGAATGGGATGCAAAAGCAGCTACTTGGAGAAATAATAAAATAATATTTAGTAGCAATTCTGCCTTGTCATATACTAAACAAAAATATTCCATATTGTTACAGCTAAATTCACTTTTCTTATATATTAGAAAAGATAACCCATTAAAATATAGTTATAAATGTCAGCTTAATGTACTCATTTAGTTCATATTACAGTATTTATGAGACTACATATACTCATTGCAATTACCCTGAAAAATAAGGATTCACGTAACAGCAATTTTATAGTACCTTTTCTTCTTCTTCTTCTCTTTCCTTTTCAGCTTCTCTAAATCTTTCTTAGCTAGATCTATAATTTCAATTGTTTCTTTGTCAGAAGAAAGTATGGTGGGAGAGAAGGCCGATGAGCCACTGAAGTACGGAGACCTTGATGTAGCTCTTGTCAAGTTTTTTCGAAGGTTCTCATTCACTGCTTCACTTTCTAATAACTTTGCCCTAATGAATAAAAATATATTTAAGTAGGGAACAGTATATTGTAGTACAACACACATAACATAACATTTGCTGCTATAATCACGTCTCAGTACATGGTTCTACAACACTAAGTACATCCTGACTCATGTGCCATCATCCTTAGCATTCGCCCCAGGACTTTATCATATCTGCATATGGAAACTCTACCCACTAAACACTAATTCTCTCTCCTCCTTCACTCCAGCCCCTGGCAAGAACGGCTCTGCTTCCTGCAGCTCTGCTACGTGTTTGCAGTACAATATAATTACATTGATTGTGGGCAATATAGAAAATTTTTAATGTGTTGTTATGCATGGTAAAATCTTTTCTGAAAAGCATTTCGATGTTGCTTGAATGTATAATTCTTCACAACAAATATGCTCACAAACATTAATGTTTAGGACACTAAAATACTGAATAAATAATTATCAATCTGCAATCTGGGTGATCAAAAGAACTCTGCACCCTCTGATGCCAGTGGGAGGTTACTGATTCCCAGTCAGTGGGCACCAATGGTCCTTGCTTTATAAATGGATTATTTGAACTTAAAATACACAAACAATACATTTCTAAAACTCTGAAAGTAGTAGTTAGTCAAACTTGTCCCTAACAGGCTGATAGACATCTGGCTCCTAAATCTGGCATGGGAAAGATGGTATCTCCAAGGGAACCCAAGTTTGATAATTGGAAAAATCCTTTTATGTGCTCTGGTGCTTCTAATAATGAAAAGAGCATAATATCTATACTGTCAGTAATATGTGAAAGGGCACAATAAGATTTTGAAAGAGCCAGGACTCCTGAGACGAAAAGGGATTAAGAGAGAACTATAGGCCAATTCCTGAACTGTTATTTGACTTAAGCCATTATGAGCACAATTATCTATTTCAATATAATGAATATCAGGTTAAACTAGCATAATAGTGACTGAGACAAGGCTCCAAAAAGAAAATGCTTCCCATCTCTGTCTCAACACTTTGCACTAAGCACTTCTGACGTATGCTTAAATGTTTGAGATGAAAATCCTAGATTATTTGGAATCACTATGCTCCAAAAGACAAAAGTCAAGTCAGTGGTTTTTTTCACTGTCCATAAAACTATTCACAATATGCTTAAAATCAGTCAGAGACAGAGTTTATATAAATCAGTTAATATGCTCCAAGTACACGTTCCTTACATTCTGAAAGGAAATTGTGTAATGATATACCTGGTGCCATGTGGGAAAAATAACAATAGGTTACTTTGAATTATTAACTAGGGCCAACAGTGTTACTGTGCAGTATGTACTTGATACCAGAATACACAAATATGTGTGTACACACACATGCACACGCACACACATACACACACACACACACAGGGGCATATATATATTTATCAAGATGTTAAATAGCTAGGTAGCTAATTACATAACCAAATTGTCTTGAATTCTGAATGTAATGCTGACTTTTTTTAATCAAGAAGACAACATAAATATCAAAACTCTAGTTAACTATAAACACTCAAGGTCAAGATTCGTGGTTATCAAACAACAGAAAATGTTTTATAACTTTCTATATTTTCAATGTACCACAAAGCTTGGGTATATAACCATGAATGCTAAGAATGAATAAAAACATAATAAGTCAATTAATAATAATGAAGCTGTATTTGAATTTTGTCTATTATTATATAGTGACAGCTTGATTCATCTTTCCACAACTCTAGTCTTGAATTCATGGACCAGATTCTGAGACCAGCATCATAGAAAGAATTAAGTTTATGAATTGAAGTACCACTGTATGAAAATAAACGACAATGTGTGGTTTTGAGGGTGTTTTCTGTTGTTAAAAGTCTGCATTTGGTAGCAACATATTCAAACTTTCTAGCGCTGGTAAATAAACACTGGAAACTCTACAGCTCAACCCCCTAAACCCGGCTGATGTGAGCAGAGGGTCTTTCTGTACAGACTGCAGGGAGAACGCCTCTCTTTCCTCCCCCGCTGCACCTTTTCTCTTCCCACTCACCTACTCGAACGCCTACTCGCTGCTGCCTACATTTGATTACACAGGCCACTAAGCAACCAAACACCAGAGGAAGAGCCCGGACTTCCCTGGGAAGGGGCAGCTGGAGGACGTGGCCCTCCCTGCACTTTGACCACCAGTCTCCAAAAGTGGTCAGGAGGTAGCTCAGTGGTGCCATGCCTGCCTGGCAAGTGTAAGGTCCTGAATTCAATAAGAGTCCTCACTCTTTCCTCCACAAAATGGAGATGAAAATAAATCTTTCACCTGTGACTGCTGAGAATGAATGATATAATGAATTTAAAACTTGCTTAACCAATATTACATTTAATAAATGATAACTCTTATAAAAATTAGAAACAATACAATCAGCAGTCAAGGACTAATAAATCAGTTATAACCACAAGATGGTGCTATATGGACCCGTGCAAAAATCATTTCAGAAAAATTCTTAATGACATTGAAAAATGCACACAATCTGTTATCACACTTCAAAGAACAGATAGCAAAGCAACATAAACAATCTGATGTTAATTTTGCTAAAATATATATTCAAAAACTATTTTAGTCAGGCATGGTGGCACACAACTGTATCCCAGTTCTCAGGAGGCTGAGGTAGGGAGATTACTTAGCATGAGGCTTGCCTGGGCTACACAGTGAAAGCCTGTCTCAAACAAACAAAGAAAAACACAACTGAACAGATATACCAAAATGTTAACATCAGTTCTTGGAGTGGTGGGGATGTAAGTGATTTTAATTTTTTCTCTTTATAATTTTTATATGTTCAAAAATTTCTATACAAATTTTATACCCCAGAAACCTTATTTTTAATTAGTGATTTTTTTCACAAATGCCGTGACATGCAAATTTATTCAAAGATAACTATTAATATTTCACACTTAAAATAGAAGTATTCCCAAGTAGCAAGAGATCAATCTAAGTTTGCATTACATTTAAGGAGCTACAAATAGGATCTTCACGAGACAAAGTTTTGTCAGAAGTATGGACTGAAGTAAGGTTCTGTAGATACCAACAGAATGTGACAACTCGGATCCAAATAATGATATATTAGATCTTTACAGAACCTTTCCATTTCAGAAAATTCCAATTTATTCTCTTATTTGAACCAAATAATAACTCTGTGGGACTAGTATAAATTACCTTATCCTTCCAGTGCACAAACTAAAACTCAGAGCTGTTGAGTAACTTGGCCCAGGTCAAATACCTTATTACTAAGTAAAGGCTTAAATTTCAGGTAATCCAATTTAAATACAAGTTTCACATGTTTATTCCACATATAGGTTACTTTTTCATTGTAAATTATAATTCCCGAAGACTAATCCTTAGGGGTGGGACACATTAAATTAAAGAACCATGAAACTTGGAAATTTCAAACAAGGTAGTAACCTACACTAGGAAAGATCTGATCAGATCAGAGCCCGTGGTTGAACTCAGAGCCTGTAAGTCAAGCTCTGCTCTCTAAATGGCTTAAGGAATGGTCTCAACTCGAAACCTCAAAGAATGAAGTTATCAGATGTTGCTTTTAGCCACTAGCACGAGTGGAACTGGCTCAGGTAGTTTCTAGGAAACAGTAACATTAGTCATGCCATCTGTCCCAGGTACAGCCTTAGAACAGGGTGGGGAAAGGAAAACAGGCCACACAAACCAGAACACGCAGTCAGCTCAGAAGGGGACCAGTGCCAAGAAAGCAAAAGAGATAAAGAGATGCAGCCTGCAAATGGAAGAGGATCTTTGCAAATTAAAAGAGAGAGAGGAGATTTAGAAAGAGAGCGCATGAGAGATGTATCAGTTTCATAGAATGTTCAAGATGAAATCTACATCTTGAGGCTGAGCAGTAAACAGGAAAGAGCACTATCAGACTGTAACACCCCAAAGGCCTTTTCCAGACAGTAAAGCATGAAAAACTGCACACGTACAAAGTTATATGTATTTAAATAATTTAATGACTGTCATGGTAAGGATGTTTTTTCATGTGTTCTGACCTTTAAGAGATTCACTGCCTCTGTGGCACTAGAAGCAGTGAGAAGGTACTTGTCAGAGCTTTAGAAGCTCTAGGTTGCCCAGAGAGACAGTGAATACACAAATACACAAGGTGGGAAAGCGTTGAAGGGCTGGATTGATGATCTCCCACTCGGCTATTTTCTGCCGTGGGTAGTAGAAGCGGCATTTGAACTACTTAGATCTCTCCCTTATAACTGACTAGTTTCACTTCAAGAGAAAATATGATACCTCAGTTCTTGAGTGCTTTTGTTTGCAAACATTTGGTTGGCAACAGAAGCATTTGGCAAAATTTTGACTTTGTTCACAAACTTTGCGTAGGAGACAAACATGACCACAGCCATCTTTCCCACAGATGCACATCTTTTCCACAATAACAGAACAAATGAAGTTTGTGAATCAAGGTATCACTGTTCAATCATCAGGGTTAAACCGTGGACTCTAAACATCTTATAGACGTGATTAATGTCCCTGACATTCTTCACCTGAACACAGAAGCTTTGCTGCATCCCCAATCTGGGTTCTGTGGGCTTCTTCACATTCCCACACCAGCCATGACCTGATTCTTTTACTACATTCTGTCACTGCATTTACTGTATGACTATTTAAGTGTAGAGCTCGACTTAGGCTCTTCATTTATGGGATGACTGCCTCCAAATCACGGCAGGACATTGGCATGCAGTGGCCGTTCACAGCATGCTGCCTGAAACATGAATAGATGTGCCCAAGAGAGGCAGAAAAACCAGTAGGAGGCAAAGATTACTCATACGCACAGGTGAGTAGTGGGAAGGAGCTGGCATAACAGGAGATTCAAAAACTTGGTGATGACTTACAGATGTTGCACTATTCCTAATGACAGGCAAGTGAAGACACCAAAGATAATGTCTTCAACATTAACTATGCCTGTCCGATATGTCACCTTGTTGGTAAGAACCCAACCAGGGTTACAACAGTAATAACAGCAGTTTCATAATACAGAATGATAAAATAGGAGGAGAGGGGAGGAAGGTCGCATGGAATATGATATCATCGGAAAGCGAAGTATTTACTCCCTTAAATTTTTCTTTCTTTTTCAGTTTTGTTGAGACAGGGTTTCACCTTATATTTCAGACTGGCCCTGACCTTACTATGTAGCCCAGGTGAGCCTCGAACTCATGACAATCCTCCTGCCTCTGCCTCCTGAGTGCTGGGATGAGAGGCGTGGCCCATCACGCCTAGCTTACTCTCTTAAATTTAATGACTAAAGAATGAAACACCATTAGGAAGAGCTGCTGAACAATAAGCCCAGCAAACAGAAATACTACATCACTGCAAAGCCCGAACGTGTGTGTTATGTATTTCAGAATAACGATACCTGAGATCTTCAATTTCTTTGATATAACTATGAATCATATTACTGATCTCTTCATTCCCTTCGCCTACAAGATAAAATATGAAATTAAAAATCCCCTTCAAAGGAAGACAACAACAAAACAGGTGAAAAAACAGCCTGAAAACAAAACAATATTTCTTTGAAACATAATTCTTCCACCTAATCTTCTACCTTTAACTACATGAGCAGCCTATAAGATAATATAATACAAAGGCATGACTGCTTCCATTCCAGGTAATGAATGAACACAAAGGAAGCTCCCCGCCTCTCCACGTTAATCCCTCACTCACCCATCCTGTGCACTCACCTGCTCTGGCGAGAACTTGGTTGGCTTGATCACTAACAAGCTGCGTGATTCTGCTCCTCAGCGCATCAACCGTCTCTTGCATGGCTTTGATTCTTACACGCAGGTTATTATTTTCAGTCTGAAGCATAGCGTTCTCATGAAACATGTCATTGATGCTTTCCACACCCTCCTCATCAATTATTCTTTTACCCTAGAAAAGGAGAATATTTCCTTGTTGGTGAAAGAATTTTAAATACAGTCATGCTTAAAGACACTCCAGGACTATTAAGTGCTACAATCAAGAGTTCTTTTATCTTATGAGCCCCACGGCAAAGATCCTTTTCCTCTGGTACAACCCTCCATAGTACATTATTAGTCCATTAAGTGGGGGGGTAAGAAATTGTTTCAATGATGACTGCTTAGTTTAGATTTAATATCATAAATCCCACCAATAAGGAAAACTAGAGATCTACCCTCCAAAAGACCTCCACTATTATGCCAAGCAGGAGAATTGTGAGACACACATGCACAAGCCATCACAGTACTCACAACACATGGACCTTACATATATCACAAAACGCAAAGTCAATCCCATAAGCTTACTGTTTTGTATTCCATGAGTTCCATCTGAAGTCGTGTGATCTCACTACGGAGGGCATTGATTTGCTGGCTCGCTCTGTCCTGATTGACCATCACCTTGTTCTTGATATTTCTAGCTCGATTGGCATATTTCAGAGTGTTTAACGTTTCCATAAAATCTCTGTCTGAAGGGCTGACACATGCTATCATGATTGTTTGGCTGCAAGTCACAAATAACAAGTTTAAGATAAAAGCAAATAAAATAAAGAAATAATTATTTAAAAATTCCTGCCATTTATATAGTGTCTTCTCTTTGGCATACCAAAAGATTAATGCTAGTAACTTAAAAATAAAAGCAAGTTTAAAAGCTTCCTGGCTTTAAGACTGTCAACTGTCTTTAATCTCTTTTAAAAAGATACTTAGATAATACTGGGAAAATGAATTCATATTATATTTTATTGACTGAAAACACCTTAAAAAAGTATAAACACATAAACTTGTTTCTCATTTCTTTACAAAAAATTTTGAAGCAGCACATACAAAACATTTAAATTAATCTAACTACAAATATAAGTTGAAAATCAGGGCCAGGGATTTAGCTCAGTGGTTCCAGTGTCTGCCTTACAAGTGCAAGGTCCTAAATTCGATCCCTGGAAACCACACACTACAAAGGTAATATTACTTTAGAAATATAACTTCATGGTCACAATTAATTGCTTTTACCAAGCAAAATATAGGATAGTGACAGCTAGTATGTCTGTAAATGAAACACATGGGAATTCTACTGGGCACTTACAATCTGACTAAATAAAATATAGAAACTGCAGAAAGGCCTAGTGTGCTCACACTGGTAGGAAATCCATGTTTATGAATCCTAATCTGAAGCCTTCTAAGTAACCTCGTTTCTACTCTCATTTTCTCCCAATTGTCTTAAAATGGTACTAACAGCAGCCTTGACAAAGGTATCCTCTCTGCCAGGTTTTGTCCTTTACCAGCTGTTGCTCACTCTGACTTAATCTCACTCTTACTGTCGTTAACACCCAACTAAATTACTATCTAGTCCAAAAATCCCCCCTCCATTTTGTGGTAGCTCTTTTCCTGCCTCCTCACACCTGTTCCTTATCTCTTGTTTCTTCATTTTACTATTATATCCAACTTTTAGCCTAAACTCCTAGAGGAGAGGAAGTATCCATCAAGTTTTATTTGTTAATATCCTTCAAACACATAACACGATTTGGGCCATACTAGGACAGTAACGACTGTGGTACGAATCATGGATACAGTGTTCATCTGGGACCAGCAGGTGGACATAATTCAGGCCTCTTGGCTCCCTTTGATGATGAAGAAGGTAAAATAATCTGAGAGTAGGGATTTGCAAACACTGATTTGAAAACCGGGCAACTTGAAGCGTGGACCCCAGTTCAGTGTCATTCTGCAAATTATATGTTACTGGTTTACAAAAAGTATGGAAATTGAGGGTCGCTATTTCAGAAACTTTTACACTTGAACTTCTTATCATAATGAACTCATCTCATGTCGAGTACAGGCAGCGAAAGAGTTTTCCAACTCACCCAATGAGTCACAAAGGGAGCAAACTCGGTACAATGAGCACGTTAACCTACCACAGCCTGTGGAGAAGAGAGGGGCCCGCCCTTCACAATATCTGGAGAAGCACTTAGATCGAAAGCTTAATAAGAATGATGAAAGCCGGAGTGAGGAGGCAGTTACAGGGAAAAAGGTCATATGCTACACAAAACCCAATATGTGTACATTTCACAACTGATTTTGTTTAAGAACAGCTCAAAGAAAAACATATAACTTTCTTTTAAAAGTTTACACAATTATTCAATCCTGCTTTAAAGGAAATTATATAATTAAATATACTGCACATGTCTTGTATATTAATTTGTGTGATATAGGGATAACGATTTAGCTCAGTGGTGCTGGCACCTGTCTGGCAAGCACAAGGTCATGAGTCTGATCCCTGGTACCACCAAAAATAATTCATATTATTCATCTGGAAGAAAATATAAGGCAATGTTAGCAGAAGCTACAGCTAGGTAATAGAAATAGAATAGATTTTTATTCCTGATTTGTCGTTTTCTGTATTTTTCAGAATGTTGGTATAAACTTGCAATGTCTTATCCAACCCTGTAAATGTCAGAGCCAGTTAGGCTGCATACCTATTGCCCCCAAGGGAGTCCTGTAGCAGTCTTGTCAGCTTGGAATCTCTGTAGGGTACATGGGTGGCTCTCTTGCTCTTATCTCCCAATGCACTAATAACATTTCCAAGTGCCAGCTGAGAGGAAGAGAGAAGGGGGGAGATAGTAGACAAATTTAATAATTATAACACTTACTTAACAAAGAAAGACAACAGAAAACTAAGTGGAGACATGACAAAATTGGGCAAGTCCATGTTTGGTTGTGATTTATATTTGCATTTTCAAGTACAGATAAATACAATTTCCAAGTTCTTTATACTCACCGGCTACACAGTGACCTCAAGACCAGCCTGAACTACAAAGCAAGACCCTGTCTCCAAAAAAAAAAAAAAAAAAAAAAAAAAAAATGACCCTTTACTCACTACAGTTTCCTTTAACCAGCATAAAACTATCAGTAAGCTTTCCTTGAATACAAAATTTGTATTCAAGGAAAGCTTTTGAAACACAAAATTTTGTATTTTTGTAAAAATACAATTTTCATTAGAAATACAATGAAACTCTATGGTAAGCATCCATTTTTTTAAAAGAGCTAAGTCAAATTACAAAACCTTAGATTCAGTACTGAAGGCATCTGCAACCATGATGAGACTACAGTCCTAAACACTGGCCGCAAGAAAACTGTACTAGATGGGCCCCAACGTGCATCTCGGCCTAAACAGGTAAAGACAGCAATGGCTTTTGTCTTTCCTGACAGCATAAACGTAAAGACCACCATGATTTTGTCTTTTAAGAAATTCAAAACTACGTCCAAAGTCCAGGTCCCAATCGTGCTCCCTTATACAGCACTCACGCACGGAAGGAGTGTCACGTGGGACTGTGAGTAGGAGGCTTGCGTCTCTACTCAGCCTCAGTTAAAACCTTCTACTCCAGAAAGTGCACAAAGACACAAAAGCAAACGCGGGATTAGAAAGAAGCATAGGCTTGAAGCCCTCCAGGGGCAGAGGGAAGGAAGGCAAAGCAAGGCGCACAGCCTGATGTTGTGGGTATCACGGAAATCTAGGCACGCGGTTATGTTATGCGGAACAAATGTCCAATTTTATACAGAAGACAACAGGAAGAGAAGATGTAGTATGCAAAAATTTACTCTAAAATATTTTTTTTCCCAGAGAACAAGTTTTTGCTACTCAATCACCAGGTGTTTTCCAAATAAAATACCACTAGATGGCAGGGTGTTAATTTCTAATAAAACCTATAAAAATTCTCATTTTGAAAAAATAGTCCCTAAGCACATTTTTATTATAATCTCCAAAGTCACTGCAAGATTAACACAATGTTACTTTGGGTCTTATCCCACAAAATAATTAAGAATAATAAGTGCCGACCTTGCATATGTTTAAATGTTGAAAGAAAATCTAAGATAATCTCTCAAAAATGAGAGATTTTATATATACAATCTACTGCACAGATCCAGAGATTATATGTCCGTATCTATATCTTATTTATCTATACTTCAGATGTCATACTATGTAATCCAACTATACATGAAGAAACCCTATAATAAAAAAAAAAATTTCCTACAGTGTAAGGTCAGACATTCACTGAATTACTAAGTTTTCTGCAATTTTTCCTTCTCAGGATCTCCCTCGAGTTGTGCTCTGCATTACAACAGAGAAAGGGAAGAGAGAAGCCTGAGGCGCTCCCACACACAGCATTGTCTTACAAGTCCGCAGTTGATGGAGATGCCTTCTTTTGCCCTCTCGCCTGTAGCTCCAGTTCGTTTCAGTCTTTCTGATCCTGCCAGATCGACAAAATGGAACTTCGCAGTCAGGGTTTCAAACTCATTCATCTGTGATGATTCGGAAATGATCTTATTATCTGTCGAATTATCCTGTAGGTAAGGAAAGGATGGAAAATACTTTATTCACATGATACCAGATACTCCCTAACCCTTCCTTGCTCTTGACCCATATGCATACACAGCAACAGGCAAAGAAACAGGCATGTGGCCAGATAGATATAAATGCAAAACTGTCAGCTAGAAATCAGAAAAATCATCTGAAGCTGGCAGTCAGAATCCAACTGTTATCAGCTGCAGCTCTGCTGCTTCTGTTAATGAAAGCAAGCCCAGGTAGCACAGCGTCCTCCCAAAGGGCTCAAGTTACTACTCCACGTGGTACAGCGTGCTTCCTGCATGCTGCAGACACGTACATTCATTTTTCAACTTTAATCTGTGGCAGGGTTGACCAGCTTCAATAAATAAGATCAGAAGAAGCAATTAGGAAAATTAATGATTCGACAAATAGAATTTGTCTTTTCTCTAGTACGAAAAAGTGAAGGTGTAAATGAATGCCAAAATGTATGGTAGGGGATGTGAAATAGGAAGACAATGTAAAAAATGTAAAGAAGGGAAAGTAAAATCAACAGTAAAAAAGGAAACAAAGCTTATGTATATGGGGGTGGGCGTTGTAGGGAAGGCAGGGGAAAAAATGAAAATCGAGACGTGTCACATACAGGTACAAATTCTCAATGCTGACTGTGATCATAATGTATGTATAAAATGGATCAATAAAATCAATTTTAAAAACCAGAATTTGAGTTAAGTATGCTCCTGGCTTTGATGCGATCTGACAGAGATAAACACCTAAAGTCTGAGAACAGACAACTCACGCAGTCTACTTGGGGACACACTCTGGTTTGACACACGTGAATGGTGAAAATGGCGTGCGAACGCGAGCTCTGCACGTTCATCTGGGTGCTGGCCGTGGTGCGGGACAGGGCGCCCAGCTTCAGACACTGCATCATCTGGGAGGGAGAGAAGAACTCGGCTGAGCAGAGCGGGGACAAGACAGACTGACCGGCTCATCCAACCACCCCATCAGAACCGACGCTAAAACCTGTCTCGTTGGCATCTGAAACAGGCGGAGGTTTTCACGTTGTTACTTTAATTACAAGCACTTTGGAGCTGAACTTCTCGGTAGAACAGTGTATATTTTTTAAACAGGTACAACACAGATTTCACTTGTTGATATGTGCCCTTTTCATTCTCATCCTGTTACAGAATACTTTGCTACAAACTGAGCTATCACTTGAGCTGTTTAGGATCTTCTCTGTCTCCTGTTGAGTTTTTGAATTTTGCTTAATACTTCCCTTCAAGACCCAGGATACCATTCTAGGCATGCTATAACAAAAGGTACCTATGGATTCTGGGATCGTTCTTCTCCATCGACTGCTTAGCCCTCTTTATCTGGGACACTTATCTACACTGCCGTGGGTTCTTTCAATGCCTGCCTTTACCATAACACTGACATTCATACTACTATCCTATTTTTTTAAAAATGAGGAAAGAAGAAAGGATTTTAATTTTGTTAAACTTCATAATAAAAACTATTTTTCTGTCTTTTAAGTTTTTTGAGACAGGGTCTCCCTTTGTAGTTCAGGCTGGTCCTGAACTCAGCCTCAAACTCAGCAATCCTCCTGCTTCTGCCTCCCGAGTGCTGGGAATACAGGCGTGAGTCACCACACCTGGTACTGCTATATGTGGTTACTGGGGATGGAACTCAGGACTTTGGGCTTTCAAGACAGGCACAGAACCACTGAGCTAAATCCCCAACCCCAGAATAAAAATTCTTATCTTGATCTTAAGCAGACTCTCAATAAAGCTGACTAAATAAAACTAATTATGATATATTTTAACTGCAAAATAAATTTCACCTCTGATTCTGTATTCACAGTACGTGTTGTGACTCCCACAGTATAAATTCCTCCAGCTGAGTCTTCATGAATTCTTATATTTGACTTTTTATTCTTTGCATCCATATCACGAGTGGTATCAAATAAATCAAGGACCTCTTCATTATAGAGCTATCAAAATGAAATATTAGAAATTTAACTTGGGTAGAAATAGCCTTAAAAATGTCATAACCCATTATATAATGTCATCTTTCATATATATTTTAGAAGAACTTCAAATGACATCCATTTCTTCAAAATAACAAATATGAATGAGGCAGTTGTTATAAATTTAAATAAATGCCACATTTATTTACAAGAATAAAAAAATAAACATGACTGTCATGACTAATAGGTCATGGTTTAGGTAAAATAATCTCTATCAAGAGATTAAAATCCAAGCAAATTTAAACAAATAGTATTAAATGTACACAAATCCTAAACTTAAAAGTTTGTAATTAGACAAATCCTAAGCTTAAAGACTTCAGTTAGACCAATTGTTAGGTGGAGACTTAAGACTTTTTGCTACTGAATCTGCAAATGTTTTTTTTTGTTTTGTTTTTTTTGTTTTTTTTTTTTTGCTGCACAACTCTGTTACATATCTAAAAATTACTGCTTTGCATTAGTGTAAGGTCGCCAATGATATTAGTGTTTCTGTACCAACAGTGGCAAGTTAGCTGCAGCCACCTCCTTAGAAGAGGTCTTAGAAGACAGCCTCAAACGTATCACTTCCCAAATGCTTTTCTCCCTTCCCATCTTAGTCCGAGCACTTGATGAGGCTGTCTGAATGGATCATAATTGATCTTTATTTCTTGATAAAGAAAAGTTCTGAGATGAACAGTACTAATTATATTCTATGGACACAGATCAATTATTATCTTAAATGTCAACAGCACTGCCTATAAGTAAGCAATATTATTATCCACTATATGAAGGCATTATACTAGCAGCCAATGACATAAAATCATAAGGGCTATAGCTTGAAGAATAAAATTGGAAGGAAATTAATGATATGATTAGATGATTACCTCCAAGAACTGGGCATTCACTTTAAAATCCGGAGGAGGAAGTCCATTTGTAATTGCTGTGTGTTTTTTTTCTTCAATACTCTTAAAAAGATGTTTAACAGCACGAGAAATGATGCCCTGTTCTTCCTCAGTGATATTGACATCAAATCCTGTCCCCATGGTATATGTTTTGCCAGCTCCAGTCTGAAAAAAACAGCAGAAAGCAATGGCTGACCTTAGTATAATCTTAAGAAACAAAATATTATGGTGTAATTGAATCAACAGTGCTGAAAAGTTATATCTTCTGTGAAAATAATACGGTACTTACTTGTCCATAAGCAAAAACTGTAGCATTGTATCCTTCAAAGCAACCTTCAATTAGTTTTTCAATACACTGAATGTAGATCTGCTCTTGTTGGGAATCAATGTCAAATACATAATCAAAAGTAAAAGCCTTATCTTTCCCTAGGAAGACCTGGGGTTCACCTGGAGTGACCGATGTACAAATGTGGCACCCTTCAATCTTTTCTTTAGCAAGCTGTGGTCTTATTCTGCAAGAAATAATCAGGGAAAAAAAATTCAGAGAAGGCTCAGGAAATAGGACTTAAAAATTCTTGACCAATTGTTTTTAAAGACTAGGGCAATCACCCACTGCTTCTTCAGCTGAAAGATCGTATAAACTGAATTATGCTGAACTAATTTCAGAATATGAGATGACTTTACTTAACAATTCCAATGAGTTATTTAATAATTCTCCAAAGTTATAAAGCATCTAATGCTCATCTTTTTTTTTTTTTTTTTGGTACCAGAGATTGCACTCAGAACCCTGTACTTGCTACATGGGCCCTGGAATCACTGAGCTAAATTGGTGGCTAGTTCACCTTAAAATTAAAAAACTATCTGAGTAATTCCACAATTCTATAAAAGGGTATACTATGTCAAATAAATTCTACTACAAGATGTCCTTTGTTGTTATTTTTATTTTAAAGTTCTTCTCTTTACTGTCAGTTTTCATTACACTGCAAAAATGAAATTTTAGGGACATGATATTTATCATACTGCCCTCGTCTCATCTTTTTGTAAACTTTTTACCAGTTTCCCAGCTTTTTAGACCATTACTGTCAGCTTAACATATCTAAGCATAGTACCATCATATACGTGTGTATCTTTCAATTATAAATTATAACACTATTTTGTACCTTGGACCACTATATTGATTGGTCAAATATTGAGATATATACAGAAACAGAATTTGGTGTAAAAAAAAAAAACATTAAAAACAACTACAGATAAAATGCAAGTATTTTCTCTCCAAACCCAGTGAATTATTATGTGTTGCTGTGCCCAGCGTGGAAGACACACAGGAGTAAATCCACACAACACACAACCCCTGTACATGCGACCTGGCATCTTCCCAGTGTATCTTCTTGTCCTAATTTTACCACTTACTTTCGAAGAAGGAAAGTAAATGTGATAACAGAATGAACCAACATCTGGCCCCATTCTCTACACTCACACAACAAAGATGATCCCAGGTGACTTATTAGGTTTTTATAGAGGTTTCTACTTGAGATGGAGAAAAAGTTTTTTTTAAAAAAAGACAAGATAACTAGAGGGTGGGAAATGCAGATTGATAAAGGCAGAGAAAGTGTTTTTGATACAGGGTTTCACTTTTGTAGTTCAGGCTGGCCCTGAGCTCAGCCTGCAACTCACATCACAGCAATCCTGCTGCCTCTCCCTCCCGAGTGCTGGGATTACAGGCGTGAGCCACCACACCGGCACTGTGGTATGTGGTTCTGGTTGCTGGTGAGCGTGAGTGTCTACACCCTGCATTGTTGTATGTGGTCACTGGGGATTGAACCCCGGCCCTTGCACTTATAATGCAGGCACCGGAACCACTGAGCTAAATCCCCAGTCAAACCTTATACTTATTTTTGAGATAAAACTCAGACCCATAAAAGTAGAATGAGTTCATCTATTTGCTAGATATAAAGCCAGCCTAACTGTTGATCTCTTGATTTTAACTTTCAGTTCATCAAAATGGAAAGTCAATAAAAGGACAGGAAAGACCAAACTAAAAGGAACTGCATTTCTGCAACATCAGTTATCTAAAATAGAATTCTGTACTCCTAAAGAAAATGTGAGTAAGAAATATATTTATGTGGGGCCAGGGAATTAGCTCAGTGGTTCCGGCGCCTGTCTTGCAAGCGCAAGGGCCTGGGTTCGATTCCCCGGTGACCACATACCATACTGGGTGTGGAGACTCACGCCCAGCAGCAACCAGTACCACATACCACAGTGCCGGGCGTGGTGGCTCACGCCTGTAATCCCAGCACTCGGGAGGCAGAGGCAGGAGGATTGCTGTGACATGAGTTTGAGGCTGAGCCAGGGCCAGCCTGAACCACAAAGCGAGACCCTGTCTCAAAAAAAAACCTAAAAAAAAAAAAAAAAAAGAAATATATTTATGTAATGATTATCTTTACTCTGTGATACCGTTTTTTCTTTGATCAGACCTTGAGCTGCATTGATTTGTTTTAATGGGACCAGGAATCAATGTGATTCTGACAAGAGACTGTGGGCACAGGAACACACCCTTGTTCCATGACTTCTGTGTAACAGTTACCAGCAGGCTTCTCCCAGAGGACCACAGTCCTCAGCTGTGGAGAGAAACTATAGTTTCCAAGGTTCCTTTTCAATATAGTACTTTTAACAGTGGGATTTTTTTTAAAAAGAAAAAGAAGGAAATAATAGTTATGTATTGTTATAAAATGCTAGTATAACCAATAAAGAGTTCTTTACGATAAACTATGTCCATAGATTATAAAAACAGCCCTAAGTAGCGGTGGCTTCAGCTTTCTGGCCTCACAATATGGTCTCACATATTGTTGAAAGGTGATATTTCTCAAAACTCATATTTGCTTCTTTTTAAACTCCTGCCTTCATTTAGTTATAGAGAAGAAATCACTGCAAATCCCCAATCCTCCGGAGCAAGATTACTATTGTGACAGTTGTCACGTCAAAAATAAAACAAGAGAGGGGCTGGGGAGTTAGCTCAGTGGTTCTGGCACCTGTCTCACAAGCGCAAGGACCCGGGTTCGATTCCCTGGTAACCACATAACAATACTGGGTGTGGAGACCCACACCCAGCAGCAACCAGTACCACATACCACAGTGCCGGGCGTGGTGGCTCACGCCTGTAATCCCAGCACTCAGGAGGCAGAGGCAGGAGGATTGCTGTGATGTGAGTTTGAGGCTGAGCTCAGGGCCAGCCTGAACCACAAAGCGAGACCCTGTCTCAAAAAATTAAATAAATAAATAAATAAATAAATAAAAATTTAAAAAAATAAAACAAGAAACAACTTCAAGTGAACATCAGCTCCTTCCACTTTTCTGTCCTGTCTGTCCGTCTATCTCCAGCAGTTACTTATTCCTTCTGAAATAGCTCTCTGCACCATCACGTTCTCTGTCCTCATCCACTTTATCCTACGCAAGACCATCATTATTTCCTACTTAGACTATTACAAAAGTGTCCTCACCATTGTGTCTGTCAAATCTTGGGCTGGCAACTCGCTCCCCGAAATGTGATATGAGCGCTATATTTATGTCAAGGTCCCCAGGTCACCTGCTTACCGCCCTTCAGAGAAACCTTCTGCCTGACTTCCGTGTGAATTTCCCCTGGTGACAGCACAAGTAGATCAGTTCAATCACTTTCACTCACAAGTGCTGCTTGCTTCTACTTCTATGTCTTCAAATTCCTTGCTTCCTTCTCCTGGACACTATCCTCCACCTTCTCAGCTCCAACCCTTGTTACCTGTTTTCTACGTCATGCTCTGCATCCTTTTTGGTAGCAGTTCCCTTGGAAGCTCCCAGTCCCTGTGCATTCCAACCTCAAGGTTCGTCCGACCCAGCTCGCTCTCCCTTCACAGCTACCTCCCTCACCGCAGGCCAGTCTCCGGCATCCTGTGGCAGCCGCACAACTCTGAGGGACAGACCAACTTCTTTGGCTATTAAAATGCTTTTCATTCTACTTCGACATAACAAAGAAAAGTTAGTGACATATGAATTGCAAATCTGACAATGTCACTGTGAATGTCTTTAACCTGATTTATATTATATTATATTATATTATGTTATATTATGTTATATTATGTTATTATTGCTATGGGAAAGAGGCAGAGCTGTATGAGGAGAAGGAAGAGTGGTTTTAAATGGCAATGAGATGTGCAGGAGCCCCTTTTTTTTTTCATTTTTTTAGTCTTTTGAGACAGGGTCTCACTTTGTAGTTAAGGCTGGCCCTGAACTCATTATGCAGCCCGAGATAGCCTTGACCTCACAACAATCCTCCTGCCTCTGCCTCCTGAGTGTGTGGATAACAGGTGTGAGCCACCAGCAGCCAGGAGCACTTTTCTACTAGATCTAGGCCACAGGAATTTTCTAGCAGTCTGAATATGGTCTTCGCACAAGCAGATAACTGGAAGCTTAAAAGTTCAGGCATGTTTTCTTTCTCAATTTCTCTTTCAACAATTTTAAATTCTCCCTGTCCTTAAATTTATACTCAAATCAAAAATTCCCAGATGAAGTCCAAACCCAAATCATCATTAGTATAACATGGGATGCTTGAAAGGCACTTAGCTAAAAAGCTCAATTTCAAAACTATTATTTGATAATATTCAGAAACAAAATACACCAATCCTCTGAGAAAAAGGAAACAAAAGAAAATCTGATATTTATAACTGAATTTTTTTAAACACCTTCTTTCTTAGTATTTTTATATTAAAAATGAGATTAAACACTCTCTAATCCTAACATCAAGAAATCAGTGTTAACATTTTGGTTAACCCTAGCAATAAGAAATAACAAAGTCTTGTAGACTTTTAAAATTTTATAATCATACAACTACATATATGTAACTGTCTCTTAAAGAAAAACAATATAGGGGCAGGGATTTAACACAGTGGTTCTGGCACCTGCCTTACAAGTGCAAGGTCCTGGATTTGATCCCCAGTAAACACATACAACAACGCAGGGTGTGGTGACTCATACCCACCAGCAATCAGCACCACATACCACAGTGCCGGGTGTGGTGGCTCACACTTGTAATCACAGCACTTGGGAGGCAGAGGCAGGAGGATTGCTGAGTTCAGGATCAACCTGTACTACAAAGTGAGACTCTGTCTCAAAACACACACACAAAAAAAAAAGAGAGAGAAAGAAGGAAAGACAGACAGACAGACAGAAAGAAAAACAGTATACATGAAGCTATGCCATAAACACTTATGATAACATATTCTAATGTTATACACCAATATTTCAAAAGCCTATTGACAACATGTAACTATTAACAATCTATCACTTATCTATATCTATCTGTAATTATCTATAATTATCAAGTAATTATATATACTTACACTACCTGTAGATAAATATAATTATATAGTTATACCAGTGTGATTTGTTGCCTTTAGTTTGTGCAAGCTGAAGGCTGAACACTGAATGTGGCAGGGCTGTTAGGAAACTTAAGCATGAAGAAAGCAAACGAGCGCTGTCCTCGTTTCCTTACATCTGAGCCCTTCCCTCCGCACACGCGGCCATTTTCTTCCACTTTCACACACTACTGAAGTGTTCCGACAGAAACACTAACTTTTCTACTCCTCTTAATCTTTTCCTTATGTGACCTCTCTGCAGAGTTTGATCCTACCTGCCGCCTCATGTTTCTCTAATCTCTGCTGCAGTTGGCTTTTGTGACATCTCATTAACTGCTTCTGACTTCTGGACTGCTATTTGCTATGTGCCCACCTAGCCTAAAATGTCCGCTTCCCTCCACCTCGAATGTCTACAATCTTAGCCTCATATCAGAATTCTCCTAACCCGGATTTTTCCTATCTTTTCATCCTCAAACCAAATCATCTTCAACTATGTCTAATGTTTCACCATTTCTTTTTTTTTTTAATTATCTTTATTGGTACATTAAATATACACATCATGATTGCACTCCATAATGGGGATTTGTACCAGTATAACACACAACTTAATTCTCATTTTTTCCCATAGCCCCACCCACCCTACCATCCCCCCATATATATAAAATTTGTTTCCTTACTTTTTTGTTACAATCTCAACATTGTCCCCTTTCACCTTATGTTTCACCATTTCTTTTTTTTTTAGGTTTTTTTTTTGAGACAGGGTCTCGCCTTGTGGTTCAGGCTGGCCCTCAGCTCAGCCTCAAACTCACATCACAATCCTCCTGCCTCTGCCTCCCGAGTGCTGGGATTACAGGCGTGAGCCACCACGCCCGGCACTGTGGTATGTGGTACTGGTTGCTGCTGGGCGTGAGTCTCCACACCCAGTATTGTTATGTGGTTACCGGGAATCGAACCCGGGCCCTTGCGCTTGCAAGACAGGCGCCGGAACCACTGAGCTAACTCCCCGGCCCTGTTTCACCATTTCTTGATCCACTTACACAGCTCTAGTCATCATACAATGTACACGGTTTTCTCCTAGATGGAGAACACTAGTTCTCCAGTTTTCTACCTACCATTTTTGGGGAGAGGTACTTTGCACTTGCTAGGCAGGTGCCAGAACTCCTGAGCTAAACTCCCAACCCTACAAATCTTTGTTTTGTGATGCTTTATGACCCAGCTGAAACACACTTTTTAAATTTTCCCTTCTCCCAAAATAAACTAATTACTTGTTCCTTCTAAATTCTTTACTTGTTCATGACTTCAAAACAGTAGGTACTAAATTGATGTGCCACTTCTCACTTGGTAAATGAGTTTGGAGATCAAATATGTCTTATTGATTCATAAAATAATTCAAGAAATGTTCACTCATTGACTTCTATAAACTATTTTAGGTAAAACAAGAGTGATTGCAATAATCTAACACCACCGCCACAGGAAGCTACGCTTGAACATGCACTTAGCCATTTTGTATCTCAATTTTCTACTCTGTAAACTGTGAAGCCTAGATTTCATATTTCTAAGATTCTTTATAGGTAAAAATTCTATTTGAACTAATCCTCTTAAAAACAGAACAAGTGCTTCCGATGCCATTTTTAAAGGTGGCAACAAAGTACTGTCTTTCCTTTCCTGCACTAAGAACTTCTGGAGCCTTATTTCCTCCCGCCTTCTCTCATCTCCCAGTTGTTGTCGCCCATGTTTTTGTGTCACTGAGACACCAAGCTTCATTTTTGCAGCAGTATCATGGTCCCTCGTTGTAATAAGTAGTGAACATTTCAGGAGGTTCTGAGACTGAATCTGGCAAGTTTCCCAAGTCTACACCCCATTTCTGTTCTCTGCCTCATAATAACTGAATTGTTTTAGTAAGTGAATATATTGAATAATCCAAGATGAGTAGTTTCAGGATATCTTGAAATAAAGCAATAAACAGACTTTGGGGGAGAGGTTTATATTTGCTGCCTTTTATCTGGAATCTGGTAATGAGACAGAAGGACCGAGTGTGCTCTTTCACCCTGCCACACACTTTTCCTCTTGCTAACAGGCAGTGGACCACTGGCCCTGAGCATCTCTGCACATTCCTCCCGGGCATGCAAGGAATGCAAGACTCTGCTCCTTCAAGGATCACATCCTGAGGTCATGTTTGCAGGAAGCAATCTTAAGAAGGAGGTGGCATCCTCCACCTGAGACAGAGCTTGCTGGCTGCTGACCCTGCAAAAGTAGCAAGCTCCGGAGACTGATGTCCTTGATGCCCCACTTCTTGCTCAACAGTGATGCAACAGGTGTCCTTGCATTGCTCCTGACGGATGAGGAGGGGATGAGGAACCAGTTGGTGTGGCTCACCGTGCTGACTGTACAGTGAATGTAAAAGTCTGTAGGCTCCAACTCAGGAGTCCTGTCTTTGGCTACTCTCTCTGGAACATCCACAGGCTCCTCTGCAAAGTGGACAATCTCAGATCCATCTCAGATCTTAACATACGCTAGCTGTGTCCTTTGCACGTCAGTTTCAGCCACAATTAACTTATCCCTAAAATATAACTACTCTGGAAGGAATGAAATTATCATGCAACTGTAAACATTACTTGCATGTGTATATATGGACATATAAAACCATGTGAACTAAAAGAGAATGATCAGGATGAACATTTTAGACATCTATTTGCAAGACACCTCAACAATATCCTTTTCCCAGTAATAGTCAGCCATGCCTCATCCAACCCACTCTTACACCAGGACAGGATACAATGAGCGCTCATACAAAGAAAAAGCTCTACCTTCTGAGATACACTTCGGGTCCCAATAAGGGATGTTTCTTTATCTCAACATTATGATCATTTTTTCCTATGCCCAGAAATCCAAGAAGGGAATTTCATTCAGAAAACAAACAGGACTAAGGCCTTGAGTAACAGTTCTGTTTAAAAGGTCAAACGAACCATAGTACAATGGATCTTTATTCTCAATTAACTGAACACTAGAAACTAGAATTTTAACCAACAAATATGACTTGTACTTACACAATGAATGAATGATGACTTAAGAAAAATAAATAAGCCTGTGTCACTACGTGTGCACGCATTCATATTTTTTTTTCAAAATTAGAAGACTATCACTAATGTCAAGAACATTCGCCCAGGATGCGGACAATCAAACACATATTTTAATAGATATAACATCTGTCATACTTTTCATCTGTTGTACTTATTTCTTCTCCCACCCTCCACAGCCTCGGCTCCCCCTCTTATATAAAGCACTGGAAAGGATCAGCTGTTTCCCCCTCAGGTAGGACAGGAATAATACAATATCTTCTTTTCCTCAGTTGGCCACTACAGATCTCTTATGCTAGCAAAAAGTATAGCTGTCTCTAATCTAGGGTGATATAGCTGTGACAAACTTTTCCATTACCTACCTGTCTTGGTAAACTGTCTGTCCTTTACTCACTTGAGCTATCCTGACCTCATCCCCATGAGGCTGAAGTATTCTCTCATTTTCTTAATAATCTGACCCAATTCCCACTTGTGCAGCTCCTTGACTTCTCCTTGCCTGGAACCAGTCCACTTGACGCCCTTGTTCCTCCTACACAGCACTAATAAATCTCTCCTCTGCACACAGGGTCTGCCCTCCTTTACCTCGGGGAGCGCTCTGGATGAGCAGGGTTACTGGTTGCTATGTACTGGTGTTCAGCTGGATTTCTTCATGTTAATTATACCTTACCATTGTCCTCCCTTTTTTCTCCTAAGAATTAGGACAGGGCCATTGGTCACCTCAACTGGGCCTCTGGTTGCTTTTCTGTGGTTCACTTACGCCCAAAGACACTACAACAAACAAGATTTTGCCATAATTTAACCTTCCTCTTCTGCTCCAGAGAAGTTTCTGACAAACCACAGAAACTTGGAAGAAGACCCCTGTGGCCTGGCTGAGGTGTTTTCTAAGAGACGAGGTAATGTATAAGTTGTAAACTACTTGGGTCTGTAGAAATTCTTCTCCCCACCATGGATCCTTAATTACAACCAGGACTGATTAGAAGAACAGCATTGCTTCATGACAGTCCACAGAGGAACACATCCCTCCAATTCTATAAAAGAAAATCCTAAGAAGAACAAAGTCCAGCAGTATCGCCAGGGACAGGCAGCGCCCGCCTTGAAGAGAAGGACAGAGAGAACCCCCAAGTGTCACATCCTAGTGAAAAACCACCTTTCAGAAGTGCCCAGCTCACTTATCCTAACCTACAAATGACTGACATACCCGACACATGTCATTTCTGTGTGGTCAACCCGATCAAGTTCATTGTTATCTAATGCGAAAAGACTCCCACAAACATGCCTATTCTCAAGAATATAAATACTCAGCACACAGTGCAGGGAGGCAATATTTAAAGCTGCAATTGTCAGCGAAGCCAATCAGTTTCTGGACCACAACATAGAAAAGATTCACCTCCCACAAGTGCAGTAAAATAGGTCTGAACAGAGAAGTATTAAGCTTAATTTCAGGAGTTAAAAAAAGAGTTGAAATAGCATCTCGGTGTTGTAACTCTCATGCAGAAGTTACTTTATCTGTTCTGCTTCCTCCCCTTCTGCATACTGTTCTATCTTTACTTCAAGTTTTTAGAACCAAAGTAAAATGTTAAATCTTTTTGTTGTAAGAATTTATAAAGTTCATTCTACTGACCAACAAGGACGATGCTTTTTAAACTTTGTATTATCATCTGTTACATATTTAACAATGAAGTCTGCTGCATGTATTTTTAGCTCTAGTTCTGCCCAGGAAAGAGAAAGGTTGACAGCTTGCATGCAGAGGGCTGGAGAATGATGGGGAAATTGGTGGCTCTGCATCCTGGGTCTGCACTGACCCTGGACACGGGAGAAATGTGATGGTAACCCAACCTCCTGCTGGACAGTGTGCTGCTGTCCTTTCCCAAGGAGCCTGAGCCTGATGTGGTCAGGACTTTGGCAGGAAGCGCATCACACTTTGAAGCCATATACTGGGGCGAGTGTAGCACAAGGCAGGCAGCACTGGGGGAGTCTCGGGCTGAGCCGCACTGCGGTGTGAACTCAGTGCCCCCCTCCTGCTGGGTGTGAGGCCTTGTTGGAGCTACAGCTGCTGACAGAGACATGAGCCATGGAGCGGACCTGGTGAGGATGTATCAGGACACTAAATACCCTGAGCCCATTCTTCTCCAGCCCTGCGATGCGCCATCACTGTGCCTGCTGCTGAGCTCCACTGGCAGCTCACCGCAGCCCTGAAAGACACCCAGGGCCCAGGGGATGCTGGGGTGGTAAAGAGTCACTCGGAGGACAACTACAAAGGACTTGCAGAGATCTCTAGCAGCCCTTCTGGTGCCATCTTTCCTTGTGGAGAGAGCAGGGTATTTACATTAGAGGATAATGTCTTGACTGAGGAGGATAATTAGGTTATATCAAAGCATTCATAAATCTTCCCCAAATTCTAGCAATTGTACTGCTGCTTCTGCTGCAAAGAACTAACCATAACCAGGGAATAAACGCACTTCAGTATCTTTGCTGTTTTGCCTGTACCTTAGTCTCCAAATCTAGGTTAATTTTAGTGTCTGGGGTGCAATTTTTCCCACTGCCTTATCTGTTCTAACATTTGTTCTATTTCTCTTTCCATAATATTCCATCAAGCACGTATCTAATCTTTCCTAGTACTCCACCCTCGCCCTGGTCACACCCCCAAGTTTTTGATTTTTGTTTTGACAGTCTTTGCCTTTCACACAATCTGCATTTTAGTAGGCTCTGCAGGTTTTTACAGACTGACTGACGTTCCCAGAGCACCTGGAATCGCATGTGTGCCACCACGTGATCACCAGCAACAACAGAAACTTCTGAGTGCCCTGGACAACAGGCAGTGAGTTATACTTTCATTTAAAGTCCTCTCTCTTTCCACTACTTTTTGTTATTTGTTGTTGTTGTTGTTGCTGTTGTTTTTTAGTAGAAAGTTTTCTGTTTTTGGATAAAGACTAAGAAGAAAACCCCAAAGTTTCTAAAAGGATTAATTTGTGTGAAGAAAGAGGAGGGTTGTGCTTTGCCCTCAGAGCAGAATTTGGCCAATGTCCTCTTTGTTTTGTCTGGACGTCGTGTGGTATGTAGAGGAAGAGTCCCAAAACCATCTCCCATGAAAGGTACTCGTTTTCTTAAGACAGAGTGTTTCTCTCTCTACCTGCTGTGTCCTTAGATGAACTGGGTGGGGATGTTGGAGTGAAAGTCAGAGGAAGGTGACACAATGCCCGCTCACACTCTTTCTCTCTCTTATTAGCTACCACTAAACTCCCCTCTTCATTATACACACAATTTTTTAAACACCCTATAAATTTATTTCTAATGAATCTATTATGTATGCTCTTGAAGGAGGAAGAATACTTGATTCTACTGCCAAATAACAGCAGAGTATGTTTAATGAACTACTTCATTGTGAAAATCTGATGATTCTCTGTAATGATATTAATAGACCCTCACTCTCAGATGTATAGTATTTGTGCTTATCATCACTTCATCTCTGCTTCATAGAAACAGAAATAACATCTTTAAACCATGGATGGTGTTTTGCAGATTAAGATTCTGGTTACAAAGTAATGGATGTAAGTTATTGATAACAATTTTTACCATCCAGGAAAAACAACTTCTACCACCAAGACCACAATAAACTATAATTTTGTGGTCTTCCAATGAACTGCATGTCAAAGCTAAGGAAAAAGAATATAAAGAACACAATTCATAAAGAAATTCTGGTACTGAGAATTTTAAGATGATCTCAGTGACACACAACACATGTAATTCCTGAGTGTAAATTGAACCCCTGACACCACTTTTAATTTTTATTTTTTCCATACTGGGGACCAAACTCAGGACCTTGTGTTTGCCAAGGAGGCATGGTGCCACTGAGCCACAGCCCAGAGACACTGCTTTCAATTCAGGTACCAGCCAGCTGGCTTGGAGCTAATCCGCACAATGACCCTGGAGAGGCCTGATCCAACTGGCTGCTTTACATATAAAAAGGTGAGCAGCAGTCTCCAGGGCAGAAAGCCAGGGTCACGCTGGGAAGTGCCTACACAGAGGATGGCGCTCAAAGCTGAAGCAGTCCCTAGACGATGGCTAACGACAAGATGATGGCTTCAGTCATCCATGGTGAGAAACTAAATTTTGCCAGCAACCTACACAAGCGAGTCCATGCATGAACTGCAGCCCAGGCACAGCATGACCACTGGTTATGACACCTGAGGAGAAGACCTAGTTAAGCCAGCCTGGCCCCCGGTCTAAGGACACTGAGCTATGAGGAATACCTGTTGCTTGTTTCAAGTTGTTAAATTTGTTACAGTAGTTAAATAGTAATAGAAAAATAATACAGAAAGACGCTATATAATCATTACCACATTAGATCCTATAGCTTCAAGCCATAATCTTGAAAAGTACTGCATATGCAATTGTACACCCAGCTGTCACCAGCATGACACATACACCACAATGACAGTCCATTCATTATCCACCACTCTAGCTGTTCTTTGATGCAAAAAATTAAATTCACCACATTTATGAGTTACAAATCTCTGACCACCTTCCATTGAGCTTAAATTTTTGACTTCAGAAACCTTGAGTCAGTTGTTGGACTAAAGCCTACATTTCCTATATGGTATAAAATAAAAATACTAATAAATGTAAAGAAAAGTAATTAATTTCAATCAGAAATATGGTTTTCTTCCAGGTATAATATTCTCTGGTCTTTTAATTCAGAAGCCATTACAAAATAAGGTAATGCCTATAATAAGGACGTATAGTCTTTGTGCTTTTTCCAACAATCAGTTCACCTGCATTCCCACACTTCTGTTTCCATTCATATTTTCTACTAGTTGTTGTGAGAGCAATTGCTACTATCTACAAGTCCAAAATATGGCAACAACGAGCAGGACAGGTTACGGACTGTGCGTGGCGGAGTAACAGCTCCAAATCCCTGAAATGTGAAGACATTACCTCACGAGGTAAAAGGGACTCTAGTGATGTGACTGAGAGTCTTGAGGTTAACCAGGTAGCCTAATATAGTCACAGACATGCTTAAAGAAAAGGGAGAGGGAGATTTGCTTCCCCAAAGACATGGCAAAGAATGCCGTCTGAGAAAGACCTGAGCAGCCACTGTTGGCTTTGAAGATACAGAAGAGGGAAGGAGCCAAGACTGCAAACAGCTTCTCATAGGCAAGGAAGTGTAAGAGAACAGATCTCTCCAGAGCTTGGACAGAATGCAGCCCACCACAACCACTAGAGATTCTCTGACTTCCACAGTTACAAAGGAATCAGTGTCTGTGTCTTTCAAAGTCACTAAACTTGGGGAAACTGTTACAGCAGCAACTGCCAACCAACACTCATCCTCTGGCTTCATTTGAACAGTCTGGGCCTAAAAATAAGAGTTATACAGTGATCATACAAATATGCTGTCTAGGTCAGGTTTTGCACAGTCTCTGAATTTGCAATATCTGCATATACACATGTGGTATTCTGGATATGACCCCCAACTCTAAACAAGAAACTCACTCACTGCACAATAGCCTGTGCACAAGGGCTAAGCCAGTCAACCACCCCACATGCCCACCAGCAGGTGGGTGGATAGAGAACATGGCAATGTACACAGTGCGGAAGTCCTCATCCAAAAGGGATGAGATCATGCCATGTGCTGGAAAATGAGTAAAGATCATCATCTTAATCAAAATAAGCCCGACTCAGAAAGACAAATATTGCATGTTTTCTCAGATGGAGGGTAGTGGTGGTGGGGAGAATCCAGAGATCGAACAACCACGTAAAACAAGAACCAGGAGATGAAGAGACGGAAGAACAAAAGATTGAGATGGACAGTAGGGATAGAAACCAGCAAGGCAGGTATTGGCCTGTACAAAATGAAGCCCCCTAATATGTACAACTAATCATCTGCACTAATACAAAATATTTCAGTAAATAAGTTCCAAATTTCAGATTGTAAATTTTCAGAATAGGAAAATACAACCTGTAAGTGAAGACTACCTCAATTATTAAAGTCTGTATGTACATCCAACTGCACACAACAATTAACTTTCTTTGATTTTCAGTTCTTCCATCTGAAGAGACCTCAAACTAGATGGTTGGGAGTCTGAGGGAGAAATCTGTCTTTCATCATTCCCTTCAACTATGCAAATTCAGCTTCTTAGAGACTTATACGATCTTATTTTAAGATAATTTGAGGTTCAAAAAGTGTGACGACCCCTATCCCAGAGGAAATTCCTGCACATGGTAAGAGAGTACATAGATGACAATAATATTTCCTAGCATCAGCCCTATTACCCTCTTATTGTGATGATTCTGGGAACAAGTACAAACAATCCAGGAGAGGATGAAACACAAACCTGAATCACGCCAGAGAGAATTGCTTGCTCATTCTCCATTTCCCAGGGTCCCATCTAATTAACTGGAAAATTAAAAAAAACTATAATCCTTCAGAGTGTTTAAAGTTATTTTCAAACTGTTGCATTTGGTATATGAAATAATTCTGCTACCTTATACTGTCATACTTCCCAAAGGCAATGCCCGTGGGTTTCAACAAGGCTCATGATGTGCGTATGGAAGGGATGAATGGAGCTCAGTGCTCAGCACCTGTCTAGATGGACAAGGCCTTGGGTTGGATGCCTAGCACCACCAAAAACCAAACACGCTCCCTCAGGCTACCAATAAGCTTTTACAAGTCATGATAATTTCAGAAGAACGCCCCAATTCACAATGAACAGACCATACTACAGCATGTAAAGTGAAGTCACCTGGCAATGAAAGCAACATTTTAAGTTAAGCTTCCCTATATTTACTTTTTATGCATTGCCTTTCAGAAACCAGCTGAATTCCATTCATGGAGCTTTACCTGATGTCACCACGTATCAGAGGGGGGCCACACAGCACAGTCCCCACAGCTCTCACCACTTGAACTCAGCCTGGAGAGTGAGATGGAGTTCGGAAGTGGGGCAGGGACGGAGCTTTGATCACTCTGGCTTTTTAGCTCGTGAATGTACCAGAGAAACATCAGAAAACAAAGCATCTTTGATCAATGCACTTAATCCCCTTCTTGAATTAAAGGTCAGAGGAAATAGATAAATGCCATCCATCAACACAAACTCTCAGAGCTAGGAATTACATTCATACACTCTGAGAAAATAATCCAAGTCTTAGGAATTGAATAAAAATGTCATTAGAGATATTTAAACCACAAAGGGCTGTCCAGCCCATTAGTTTTCCTCTTTCAGGAAAAGGTAAGAAATCCATACATAAATTATGAAGCTTTCTGCTTCAGCAGGAAAATGATGACCTAAACTACAGAAATTTGATGCTAACTGTAAGAATATGTTTTGAGGTTTCCATAAAATAGGAAGACATTTTCTTCCATTGCATTTAACAAATAATTTATTGCGTGCATATATGTAACATACTGTGATAGACAATAAACACGAAAAATAAAGAATATACTTCAAGTTTCTGACACCTGGGAATTTATATCTAAAACTGGAAGAGAGGAATATAAGCAAACAAGTCAATCCCGCCTGACACACTATTGTACATAGAGGAATCTTAGAACAGCAGTCCCCACACTTTAACAGGTGTGTGAAACACACACAGAGACCAGAGAATATGTACATTTCAATGCTGAAGATCCGGAGTGGACAATCTGTGTTTAAAATGAACTTCAGGTGATACTGATGCCCCAAACTCATTAGTTTCAAGTCATTCGAGGGACACAGATGAGAAATCTCTGCCCAGGTTAAAAGAAAAATAGGACAGTTATTGTGGAAAGAGACAGGATGATATTTCTGAGGACTCACAGAAAAGTAGGATCTTGGAGAAGGAAAAAAAAGACACATAAAAGGAATCAACCAAAGAAATGTGATTTTTTCGTCATAGTATTTTTCCCTTAAGAAAGTAATTAGAGCTATTATTTTAACAATTATATTACTTGTATAATTAGAACAGAAGTCTATCCAGATGCCAGTCTCAGTAATGTAGCTCCTGCACCATTAGGCAGTTTCACACAGCTTGTGTACACAACTGAGGTCGGTGGTGTAGAGGACCAGCGACACTGGCCAGCCCACTGGGCCAGCTGCACCCAGGACCGAGACCGGCTACTGTGTTCTCATTGACCCGAGGGGGAGAGAGGATGGATGACAGAAAGACACGGACTCAGTTTAATATGTGGGCAGCCAAGGGGGCTCCTGCTTCTTAGTCGGCAGAAGACCCTCTCTGTGTCTGGCTCTTCTTGCCTTCGGTTGTCCACACACAGGCACAAGCGATTAAAGTAACCTAAGATTCATCTGCTTTCCAGCGTCCACTAGTGCATGTTCTGGTAAACAACCGCAGCGGTCTTAAATTTTCCCTAGAGGGCCGGGGAGTTAGCTCAGTGGTTCCGGCGCCTGTCTTGCAAGCGCAAGGACCTGGGTTCAATCCCTGGTATCCACATACCATACTGGGCATGGAGACTCACGCCCAGCAGCAACCAGTACCACATACCACAGTGCCGGGCATGGTGGCTCACGCCTGTCATCCCAGCACTCGGGAGGCAGAGGCAGGAGGATTGCTGTGATGTGAGTTGGAGGCTGAGCTCAGGGCCAGCCTGAACCACAAAGCGAGATCCTGTCTCAAAAAACCTGAAAAAAAAAAAAAATTTTTCCCTAGAATCTGCAATATGCAGTCGATCCTGAGTCAGCCTTTGGGCTCACAGAAAAGGCCAACAAGGCCTCCATTCTCCTCTGGTCTCCTACAGTCTAGAAGTGAAGCAAAAGACAAACTTTGACAGAAACTGAAGTCTGCAGACTCAGTTCTAGACTACCATCTATCACTCCATCAACTTTGGACACCAGTCCCTCGAGGGCTGGACTCACAAGCCAGGAAAAAAGGAGGCAAAAGTTGAATGTGGAATTTTGTTTCTGCATGCAGCAACAACATCTATAGTCATTTTCTCTTACTGTGTGACAAAGGACTAAAAATGTGGAGCCTCAGACCGACCCCCTTTCTGGTCTCGGTGAGAGGCGCGGCCTACCCCGCTGAGCCGTGTGTTCAGAGTCCCACCAGGCTGAGATCAAGGCAGTTCCCTCTGTTCTCGGCCGGCGGTCAGGGTCCTCCTCTTCTAAGAATTGGCAGAATTCAGTCGATAACAGTTGTGAAGTGAGATCCTGGATTTCTTGCTGGCAGGCAGCCGGCGCTCAGCCACGGAGGCCACCCCCAGGCCCTGGGCCGCTCCGAACGTGGCAGCTGAGTCCTTCAAAACCCCCAGGAGGGTCCCTCAGACCAGTCTGCTAACCCCGGGTCCACATTCACTCCACCACTCATGCCCACCCCTCGATTCCGTCTAACTTCAGTGGCAGGATTACACAGTAAAAGCCAAAGGAGGTAGGGCCAGGGCGTGGTGCCTTGTCATGTGCCGCAGTCAAGAATTTTTTCTCCTCACAATATGTGACATTTGATTACAAGACTTAAGGAATGAAAAACCAGTTATACTTATTAAGTCCCTGGACTGAAGATTCAGCCACTGAGAAAACAAGGAAAGAAGGGAAACGTAGCTTTTAAAACACTTGTTACCAATGACATGTTGGATAGCTTTTATCTAACAATGAAAGCAACAGAACTTAAATAAAATATATACTGTGTGATTTTTACCAACTACTCAACATTTCTATTTCTCATTCAAACTGACATAAAAGATAGAAAAAGTACTGCATGCTATCTGTTGTGTCAACCTCACATATTATAAAATTAACAAGAACCTTAAATATTAACAAAATACTGTAATAAAACATTTTTTTAAATGTTTAACAAATTTTAACAAAATGTGTATGTAAAATGAAGTATACTATAAAATTTACACAAACTTTTAGATAAAACTTGAGAACTCAAATACATTGCAAGTAGGAAAAAACATTGAATACTTTCTCACAGGTCTGTTAAAAGTTTTGCTGGAAAATCTTGAGACTGTGCTATTTTGGGTCTACTCTGTACTTTATACCTCATTAAGAATTAATGAGGGAAAAAAACCTCGCAGGTGAAAAAATAAATTTTTAAACACACACTTTCCAAGATTACACACATGAGCTTATTCATTCTACTCTCTGAGAGGCAAACTGCAGACTGCATTGTAATTGAGGAGATTAAATTCACATAACATGCATCTGGTACCGGTGGCTACTACACTTTACAATCGTCCTACTCAACCATCAAAACTTTTACTGTGGTGAAAAAGTTTTTCTGCTTTTTGATTTTGTTCTTTGTCTTGAAAAGCCAAATGTATCTTACATTTCATAGCAAAAAGTGTTAATTGTACTCCAAAATCCACTTTTTTCCTTATTAATACACATTTTGCTGTTAATATCAGATTACCCGAGGACAATGAGTATTTTAAGCCTCTTTCTAGCCACCTGCCCACGTTCCAGTCATTCCAAACAGGAAGGTCCTTATCCAGGATAGGTCATCATTCTTCCCTTTTCACACTTGAATACAGAAAGGCGGCAGCACCTGAGCTTGAGTTCTGTGACCAAGCTGGACAGTGGAGCAACAAGACAGAAGGATCCTGGGTCCTCAACAAAGCAGAACTTACCAGTACCTGACTGTTTATATGTGGGCTAGAATGTGGAAGAAAGACAAACTTCCATTGTAATTAAACCCTTATAATCTAGGGTCTTTGTTCTAGTAGCCCAACCCATATCTAACTATCTAACATTGAAGTCAATTAAAATCCAGTATATTTTGCTGGGGGAACACGAAGCAAATTATGTTTGGTTATATTTCCTTGCACTTGAAGCTAAGCCAGTCAAATGGGCAGAAAGCCCAGTATATTTCTGAGTATACAGAATCGAAGCACAGAGAGAAATAAGCCTGAACTCTAGGTGCCTACAATTGGGCAACACAAAAACACCCGCTATATGCTCCTTTACCTGCATAAGCAGGAAGTCAGCCTGAAAGCTATCAATATCCAAGAAAATAATACACTTTGCAGTGCCTTCTTTAGATGTGGCCATGGAGAACACCGGCCAATAAATCATCTCCCAAAGGATAAAGCCAGGAAGCCTGGAGAAAAAGAGATGTCTTCTCTCAAAGGCAGTGAGGTTAACAATGACTTGTTTCTCTTGCCGGATAAAAATCTTCATGTTCCTCCACACAGGACTGGCCAGCGCTAAAGACCAGGGACTGTTTTCCTGCTCACTCTTTTCCACATGCAGTGCCTTCGCCTGCTTCTCCATTTCTGTGTGACAGATGTGCTGCTTTCCCCCTGCTGTACTCCTGCAGGCTGGATGTGCATTTCACAGGGCAGACAAATCGGCTTTCACACTGGATGTGCCACCCACAAGAAGCCACGACATGACCTAAGCAGAAAACTGATTTCCCATCACCCAGGCACAATAACAAGGAGAGATGAGACGTGGTAAGGCACACAGGAGATGTTTCATGGAAGGCAGGCAGGGCGTGTAGAAAACTGTGAGATGTCTCCTGATGTGTCCACTTTCTGCTTCCACAGAGTCAGAATTTGGCGAGGCATCTGGCACTCGTCATTTCCTCGTCATGTCCTGCCTGGCTAGGACATGTAGGAAGACCCCAGTCTGATGAAAAGGCTGGAAGAGAGCTGATGTGGGCTGTTTCCAGGGCAACACCTTCCAGGAAGGAGATCTTCTCTGTTGCCCTTTCTGCTGGGGTCTCAACCCAATGACCCCAGGCACAGGAGACCAATATCCCAGAAATCTCAAAAACAGAGGGAACCTGTACCCCAGGACACTGCTGCAGCACCATTCCTAAACATAGCCCACTTCCAGTTATCTATGTAGATTCTTGCCTGTGTCTTAGGAAATACCATTCCAAAGATGTCTTTCCCATTAGGCAAAGTCTCAAACATTCCTTCAGTCCTGGACATAGGGGTGACCTGTCCTCCTTACAGAGAGTAGGAAGAAACCCACAACTTTTGGGCACTACTGACCGGATCTCCCCAGTTTTAGTCATTTCCACTTTTAATCTCTCATACTAGAGAAACAACATGGTACTCAAATATGTGTGCTCAGTTTATTTCACTTAAAAGTATAGTCTCAGTGGCTGGGGATTTAACTCAGTGGTTCTGACACCTACCTTGCAAGCACAAGGTCCAGAGTTTGATCCCCAGTAACCACATACCACAGTGCTAGGAGTGATGGCTCATGTCTGTAATCCCAGCAGTTGGGAGGCAGAGGCAGCAGGATTGCTGAGTTCAAGGCAGAGTTCAGAACCAGCCTGAACTACAAAGTGAGACCCTATCTCAAAAAACTAAAAAAAAGGGCCAGGGATTTAGTTCAGTGATTCCAATGCCTGCCTTCCAAGAGCAAGAGCCCAGGTTCGAGCTCCGGTAATCACCTACCACAATGCCAGGCGTGGTGACTCACACCCACCAGCAATCAGAACCACGTACCACAGTGCCTGTCATCCCAGCACTGCAGAGGCAGGACTGCTGTGAGTTCAAGGCTGAGCTCAGGGCCAGCCTAATCTATGAAAGCGAGACCCTGTCTCCACAAAAATCGATGTAAATTTTCATCTTGTGCTCATCGCCTGACCACTTAACACGCTTTTGTGAACAGCCACTGATCATCCCTCAGGGGAAGAATGGGAGAGTCAAACATTCTGAAAATAAATTTAAGAAGAAAAATAGCTCAGATGAACCCCATGTTAATCAAATGATTCAGGAACTTCCTAGTTAATTTAACTATCTTACATTTTCTGGGCTCTGGGGCAGATGCCTGGGACACAAAATGCTTATGAACTGCTAGGGAACCAAAGCCTGAAAAAATAATTGTGATGTGTAAATGTGTGCAAGAACAAGGACCCGTGAGAAGCTTATTAGTAACCGAAGGGAGAGAATGAAAAACAGCAGATGACATTAAAGGAAGAAAAACAACATCCCACGTGACGTGGCCCCGGTCTAGAATAGCATTGTCTTTACAACTGCTTTCTGTGTCTTCTTCATTCATATTCTAGCCAAAGTCATTGTCATTTGCCCAGTGCATTCACCATGCAATACCCATGATTTTATTTCTAAAATACTTATCTGAATTCTATAAATACTTGCTGAAATGTATATTAACTATATCAGAAATTATTCTTTAATTGATTTATCATGGAAACACAAATTCAAAAACAGTAACCAAAGTTAATTATCCTTTCTCTCCCAGATAAATTTTAAGAAGGACTATTTACTCTGGGAGGCTGAGACAGGAAGATCACAGTTTGAGCTCATCCAAGGTAACTTTGAGATTGTTTCAAAATAATAAATAAAAGGGTTGGGGGTTATAGGTCAGTGAGAAGGCTCTGACTTCAAGCCCTAGTACTGAAAGAAAAGATATTTATTAATGTTCCTCGGTGATAAAATATTCCTTGATAAGTTAGCATTTCATTTCATATCCTTCAAGAGCAAAAATTTTCCTATTGTTCAATCAAATTCAATCAATTAAAATCATTATTTTAAGTGTGCTTATCTCTAAGAAATCATTTATCTCTTCATTCTTCATTTAATAACGACTTATTGTATAATACTCTATATCAAGCTCTAGAAAACAAGCACTAAGCAGAACGGACAAAGTCCCTCTCCTCATGAAACTTAGATTTTGAAGGGCAGAGCACAGGAAGTACATGCAGTGGGTCAGTGTAAGCAGAAAACTCAGGCACAAAAGGAGGTGAGGTCCGGGGTGAAGGAACAGTCAGCTCAGTGTCAGCAAGATAGTGGAGGTGACACCTGATCAGAGGCATAGAGAAAGAGCAGAAGCTGCAGATATCTGGAAGGGAAATAAGACACAGGGGAAACGGCAGAGGTCTGCACGGTGCACTGGCTTATGGAAATATTTCATGCCACCACAGAAGATAAGGCAGAGTGCCGGCAAGAAGACACGGAATGTTTTAAGATGGTTTAATCATAGAAAAATAGCAAGAGGTTCGTGAGACGTAGGAAGAATTCATAAGATGCACCACATACAAAAGAAAATCACAAATAGAATATAGAACCCTAAGCAGAGGTGGGAATAGAGGGAAGGGCTAAAAGAAACCTAGGATCATAAGTACCTAATACGCATTATCATAAGACACCTAAGGTACTGAGAATCCACGCTACAGTAAGCACCAGACACGTGAAGCACTCTGTATGTCTTAGTGTGGTTGTCTCCGATGGTCGCTGCCCAGATAACAAAACCCGAAGCAGCTCAGGAAGCTAAGTGGCAAGTTCCAGCGGAGGCCAGCCCGTCTCTCTGACAGAGCAGGAGTGTGTCCCTGGCCCGAGCTGCTTCCGTCTGAGTAGCCCTCAGCTGCTCCTCTCTGCTGACGTGACAGAGACAGGAAGGCAGGAGGACCTGCATGCAGTGACTCAGGGAGTGAATCGTGCCGTTACCTGTGCCCTGACCTGAACATATTAGCATGATCCCATCTTTGCTCTTGTGTTATAAACTGATTGAAAACACTGTGTGTTCTGCATCCCCGTTTGTCCACGAGGCACTGTGTTTCTGACCTGCGTGGTAGACCGCCCGGTACTCTCCTCGAGTACCATTTCCAAAACAGCGCCTCAGCGTGAGCTCTCCGGCCACAGAGCACAACAGCCAGCGTGCAGAAGAGAGGGGGAAAAAAGCAAGCAGGAGTTCAGTAAATCTGGAGAGCCTGCATCACTGTACAAGGCCTTAAGCAACTACAGTGAGTTGGGCTTTAGGATGGGAAGTCACTGTGCAGTTTGGAGCAGAAGAGTAACATGATCAGACTTCCATGGTGCAAGAACCAGAGCAGTCAGTGTATGGAAACGGGGTGTGGAGGGTGAGAGGTAGACGGGCGAATTTCAGAGGTTCACTGTACGGTGACTGGGCCACAAGCTTGTGGTCACTGGGATGGAGGGGGCAGCAGGGGAGGCAAAGAGATACTGCGTGAATTTCATATGTATTAGAAGGTCTGCTGAGTATATGGAAAGAAGCATGCATCGAATAAGAAATGTGGTCTTGGTCATAACAATACCAAATAAGAAAATATCAAATCTCTTTAATACGATTTCCATGTAAAGGGTTCAGTAAAGCTTTAGAGCCTGCATGATTATATCGGGCATGGTAAGCTACTGTAGTGATGGGCTCTAAGGTGGAGAGCATTTAACTCCTGCTACATTTTTGTTAATCTCAGCAAGAGGGTAACAGAGCAAACACTATCACTAGGTACAGAAACAGACAAAGAACGATTCGGGGTGAAGTTCCCATGACCGTTTCATCCCTGCCACCAAAGTACCTAATTCTGATAATGCAACAAAAACCAGGATGAGGTCTGGGGATTTAGCTCAAGGGGTACCTCACCTACCTTGGAAACACCAGCCCTCAAGTTTGATACCCAGGACTGAGAAAAACCAAAAACAAACAAACAAACAAACAAAAACAGGATGAAAAAAATGTAAAGCAGAACATAGCCATTTATACCAAAGAAGAAAACCATCTTCTGCCTAGTTGTATAGTTTCTAAGACAAGCAGTTTGTATAAAATTGTATTAATGGCAATGAGATAAAATATTAATTTAAATCACAGAAAGCGATTTACTGAGCACCACCTATTGAAAAACCCCAGGAGTAGCACTCATGAAAAGCAGTTTACTCTGACAGCTTGGGAATCCGGACATCATCCTTAAAATACAAGATAAAGGATAAGGACCCCAAAAGGGATTCAAGCTTGCCGTAGGAACCTAAATGACCCTATTACTAGGAAAAGGGGATCAGGAAAGGGGAAGAGGGCGTATTGTGGAAGGAGAAGTGCAGCACTTGTATGAAATAACAGAACAGTAGGAAGCATTCAGAAGAAATGGGGCGAGGCCCAGGAAACAAACACACCTGTCTCTAAATCAAAAGTAACGAGAGGAACGTGAGCAAATAGAGAAGCGAAGAAACAAACTTGTCCGAGGAAGTTCCTCACCCCATTGCCTTGTCTTTAAAAAGGTAATTTTCAGAAACATTTCTTAGCCTGGAAGGATGTTCACGATACAATGCTATCGCCGACAGCACCTGCTCCGTTCCCGTGATGCTGCGGGTACTCTCGGAAGCAAAGCCGAGGCGGCCAGAGCTGGGCGCGCACGGGAGGGACCCGGAGAGACACTCACGCCGGACTCAACCCGCCGGCCAGGACGGGGATCCGAGCACGCCTCCGCCGGACGTGCTTCGGCTATTTTCTCTTAAATTATTCCCAAATCTTTTTCGAGGAAAAGCAGTGTGATAGACATTCACATTCAAGAAATAGCATTGCAGGGGCCAGGGAGTTAGCTCAGTGGTTCCGGCGCCTGTCTTGCAAGCGCAAGGGCCCGGGTTCGATTCCCCGGTAACCACATAACAATACTGGGCGTGGTGACTCACGCCCAGCAGCAACCAGTACCACATACCACAGTGCCAGGCGTGGTGGCTCACACCTGTAATCCCAGCACTCGGGAGGCAGAGGCAGGAGGATTGCTGTGATGTGAGTTGGAGGCTGAGCTCAGGGCCAGCCTAAACCACAAAGCGAGACCCTGTCTCAAAAAACCTAAAAAAAAAAAAAAAAAGAAATAGCATTGCAGATTAGTAATGAATATACTTATCAATTTGTAATTTTAAAAAGGTAAATTGGAGAAGAGGGCAGCGCGGTGACATTGCACAATGTCCTGAGTTTGATCCCTCATATTCTCCCCCCCAAAAAAGGAAACTATACACATAGGTGAAAACTAGTCTATCCAGGGACCAGGGATTTAGTCAAGCGGTATGACGCCGACCTTGGCAGCACAGGGGCCTAGCTATTTCCTCATGTTTTTACCCAACTCACACACAAACAGTCGGTCCAACATTTCATTTGAACCAGTGATCACAACATCTGCCTTGTCAAGCTAACCAGGAGCGCAACGGTGAGGAAAAGCGGCCTGAGTGAATCTGCTGCATTGATTCTTTCTCTTCCAAATCAGCAAGAAATTGATTATAGAGATAAAATAAAAACAACACTAATAGTCCACCAAAACTGCATATCTGGGTGTTCTGAAAACTTGACAAAAGAATCATTTGCTTCTAAACAGTAAATTTCTTCTAAACAGAAATTTTGTGCCCTTAGGAAAAGTCACTAAAGAAATGTTATTTTAGGGCTGGAGATACAGCTCAGTGGTGTCACGCATGCCTGGAAAGCACAACGGCCTAAGTATGAATCCTGCTACAAAAAACAAAAAATGGTAATTGTGTACTCATAAAAGTGTATGTAGAGTGGAATATCAGAAATCTTTCCATACGACCCAAATCACATGGGTAGAGAAGAAGTAGGTTAATTTCTTTCTAGAAAAGTTACAGTGGTAGTTTGTTAAGCTCAGGTACATTTTTCTCTAGATGCTCTTTAAAAAGTTCTCAGACAGGCTGGGGATTTAGCTCAGTGCTGCTGCCTACCTTGCAACTGCGAGGTCACGGGTTCAATCCCCAGTACTGCAAAAAAAAAAAAGGATTTAAAAAGTTCTGAAACATTTCTAAACTGAAAGAAATCCCTTTTACTTCTACTTAGAATTTAATTCTATCATGGTAATGTTATATTTGCAGGAAGAAAACGTTTGTATATCACACAGTTTCTCTTATATGAGAAATTCAAGTTACAAAGAACAAAATAAAGAAACATAGGGAGTAGAAAGATCGATCTTTCTCCAGTGGGGGAGAGAAAAGGGACTTTAAAAAATTGAAATGTGTTATTTACATGTACCAACTCCACAAAGAATGCAAGTATTCTGCATTGCAAACACATACTAATAAAATTTTAAAAGTGAGTTTGTATGGGACTTAAAAATTATAAAATAATTTGTAATGCACTGTAAGAAAAAGTTACTACCATCATAAAATTTTTGTGCTTCTTGATGAAACATTTATTCAACCTCTACTTGTAAGAACTAGCACTACACGTACTCATGACTCAAGAATGTGTCATCCTCACTTAAGAAACCAAACCCATAATAAGCCTTTCTCATTTCAAGACAAGAAAACACACATCCAAAAACCTCCTTCTTGACACAAAATCTTAAAGGACCTCCATGGATCCCAATACTCATTCATTCAGGACTTGCTAAATTCCTGGGGATTCTACACTAACAACAGAGGAGGCAGTGAGGGATCAGAGGCAGGATATACATGGCCCAGGCCCTTACAGGAGTCACACCTTGATTTTGTAAGACAAAGTATATTTACTGTCTCAAACTATGCTAACATTCGGCATGTATTTAAAAATGTACATTGATTTAACATAATTGTCATACATTTTTGGTGTATTAGTACATCTGTTAATCTGTGTCAATAATACTTAATAAAGACTTCTAAAAGAAATGAATAAATCTGATGCTGACCATAAAAGAAAAAAACAGAAGTGGAGAGGAAGAGAAAAAAGAACTGAAGTGTTTTACACATGTATTAGTTCTCCACAATTAATGTAATCACTGTGTAATGGGTGCTAATAAAAAATGTTTTTTTAAAAAAAGTATATGAACATAAGTACATATGCCACACCCTTTCAATCTGTTGAAATACCCCATCAAAGTCTGTAAAATGCTGCATGTGAAGAATTTTTTAGATTGTCTGTTGGTGAAGTTTACATATATATAATGACCACATTCATCATAGGGAATGCATGTGTGTACATGATTTATCTTGATTCCTCTTTTTTTCCCATTCCTCTCCATTCCCTTCAGTCCCTTCTCCTCATTTCCAAAGCTTTGTTTCCATTTTATCCTTTGTCATTTTTTTTCTTTTCCCTTTTTTTTCTCCTTCCATCCCTGTAGGAAGAAATTGTGCAAAATAAAAGAGAATATCATCTTTTTTAAGACAGGGTCTCACTTTGTAGTTCAGCTTGGCCCTCAGCTCACTATGTAGCCCAGGCAAGCTTGGAACTCACAGCGATCCTCCTGCCTCTGCCTCCTGAGTGCTAAGAGGTGTGAGCCACCATGCCTGACACTGTGGTATGTGGTACCAAGGATCGAACTCAGGACCTTGCACTTGCCAGGCAGACACTGGAACCACTGAGCTGAATCCTCGGCCTGAGAATATCACTTTTAAAGGTGCTTAATAATGTATTATTTTTGAAGGATAAAAAGTAAAATTTCAAAATAAAAAAATGTGCAAAAAATTTCTCAGTATCCCAAAAATTAACTTAAAACTAACAATACACTAAAAATGTAATAAGCATATTAGCTTTTCTAATGAAAAAAATTGCTATGTCTGATATGTCTCTATAGATTATACTCATACATCTGTGTATGCAGATGTACTTATATATGCACACATATATGCACACATACAAATGTCCTTTATTCAATTTTAGACAACTTACATGGCTTGATATCATGGAAAGCATTGGCAGAGGTGTCAAGACTTAAGAATCAGTCAAGCTCAGCTGATTACTAGCTACGTGACCTAGGGCAGGTCATTTAACTTCCATTAGCCTGTTTCCCAACACATAAAAAGAAGATCGTACCTGTTTTACCTACCTTACAGGCTCGTGAAGATTAAACGCCAATAGATGTAACAGTGCCTATTAAACTGCAGAACTGTACACAAAAGTACTAGAAAATTATAATCACAACATGAGAACTCTTTTTTTGTTGTTACTGGTTGGTTATTTGTCTGCAGTCCTGGGGACTGGACTCAGGGCTCCCCGCTGAGGTTTATTCCCCACTCTTTTTTAATTTTGATTCAGGGTCTCCCTGAGTAGGCTGCTCAGGTGAGCTAGAACGTGTAACTTTCTTGTCTCAGCCTTCGATAGTGTGGGGACTCCTGGCACATATAACTTTTGAATCTATCAAAATAGCTAAAAGTACTTTCATAAGTTTTAAGATAAAACAATCTCAGCATAATGGCTGCCTTACTCATTTTGAGACCAGTAGCATTGAAGATTTAAGGGAATTGAGCTAATCTTGAATTAATACTCCCGGACGCAGAGTTAATGCTGAAGAAATATCACCTGGTCCAGTTTCCTCAAAGGGCTTTGGCCTGGACACACCTGAAAGCCCTCTGAATAAGCCAGCTACATGTGAATCTCTCAGTGATGTGGTGTGGGAGTCCACACGTGTATCAAGCACTCCCAAGACTGTTATGCATATTACAGTGTTGCAGCTACTTTTTAAGACCACTTACTCCCCGACTTCATGAGCAAACAGGAGGCAGAAGTGAATGGAAAATGGTTCCATTGGGCACAAAAAAAATCACAGTGAATGATTACTACATTCTCCAGCTTCTTTTAAAACATCTTTAATTAAGAAAGGATAATGTTAAGGTGGGGAATTTAGTTCAGTGGCACTGTGTCTGCCTGGCAAGCACGAGGCCCTGAGTTTGATTTCCCATACAAAAAAAAAGGGGGGTGATATTATTAGGTATCAGTTTCATTGCCTTCAGCAGAACAAAAAATAACCTAAGTTGTTACTCTTTTTCAAAACTAAATACACATGCAAAAGTAGTTGAGCGATATGCCATTGGCCTTTGGGGACATTAAATACAGAAATCCTCTTTTCCTTTGAGAGAACACTCTTTGGTCCCAGTACACCTACTTGCAAGGGAACACCACCATCATTTTCCCATGATCTAGTAGCATGTAGAATCCTGTGACAGTTCTATGTCTGCTTTCTCTTGAATAGCAAGTGAGACTTCTTACATGTTCCTATATTTAATTTCACACTAACAGTCCAAGACTTGGAAAATTAATATAAATTATACAAAATACAATTTTCTTGGAAAATTAATACAAATTGAGCAGTTATGTCATAATATTTCGTTTATGTCTACCCTTTTCCAAATATTTACATTCTTATTGAGCCAATCAAATTTCAAACACATAGTGTGAAACAAATTTTGCCTACTAATTTTCCTGAATTTTTTTTCAAAATAAAATTTTTATGGCTACCCATAAAAATGAATACTGAAGAACCTGAAGCTAGTATGTGTTAAAATGGTAAGGTGAGAAACTGTTTGACAAGAAATGCTATCTTAAAAAGTAAAAAATTAGAAAAAGGCATTTTTAACATCACATAATAATTGCCAGGTTTTTAGAATATCTATTTTTCAAATTGTTTATGTAAAATTTTAGCCATCTAATTAAACTGTAATATAGAAACTAAATAGTAACAAAGCACTGTTCAAAAACCTCACATAGTTCTTTAAATATTCCTTACATGAATATTTAAGAAACAAAAACCTACACACTTCTCCTGTCACTGTTTTTTAAGTCTATATGAAGTTTCAAAACAAACTACTAAAAAAACCCACATTATTGTCGCATGCTCCCCACTGACAGACATTTCTCTGTTGGAAACAGAGGACCTCCTGTTCACCGAAATCACCGCACACAGAGCTGCTCATTCCAACTAGGGCACAAGGAAAAATATGCAATATGAAAAATATGTCTGTAGGGACAAGTTAGTAACAGGACAGTTACAAACCATCATTATACAAGTGACCAGCATTTTATTTTATACACAAAAAATCCTTTATGTAAAACCTTATATGTAAAGCATGACTTTTCACATTTCCTTCCTGGAGATCCTTCATGCTGAAGTCGAAGAAAACTGAAAGCACCTATGTAAATGCTTAGAGAAACTGCAAGTCACAGAACATATTGTTGTTGTTTTTTAATCTCTACTCTCTAACCACAACTACCCAAAAAACAACAAAATAATATTTGCAAGTTTCAGTACTTTTAAATCTCTGTATTTGGTACAGAATATGAAAATTAAGATATTGCAAGATCATTAAAATAGGATTACATCTCACTTAAGAGTAGCTGTAAGTCTGTCTTGTCTTCATAAAGAGTCAACTCCCATTGGGCAGGAAGTAGAATCGACAGATAAGGAATCCAAAGAGTGAATCTAGGCAGCTCTGCAAACCCAGGGGACGCTGACAGACCTCTCCTACCGACCGGGCTCCCTCCCGCCAGAGCCACGCCTGCTGTCCAGAGTGTTTATCCTCTGCTCCATAGAGAAGTGCTGTTTTTAAAAACAGTTTGTTTTTTAATATCTTTCAGTCTTTCGTTTGTTTTTTTGAGGATAAGGACTAGTTTCTTCCTTTCTCGGCTTCTTCACGTTCATTATCTTTTCCTTTCCCAAAAGACTGCCTCTACCATCCCCACTTTTGGTTCATGATCACATAATCAAACTACCCAGCACTACCAAAAAAAAATCATGTCCCAAGTTACTTCATTCACTCACTGGCCAAAATAACTAATTCTCTGCTTCTCCTGGTGCACATACGACCTCCCAGAGCATTTCCCTTGCTTACTTCAATGAGAAAGTATAAGCTGTTGGAATAAAACTTATCTTCTTCCTTCTAAGCCTGTCCATACAGTGTGCTTCCACACTGTAAAATGTACATACTACCCTGCCGCCTGCAAGAGTCAATCTCTCCACCCGTGACCACCTTCCTTCATTTCTTACCTACTTGAAAATGCTGCTTCTTGCCTATTCCGTCCACTGCCTGCGTGGTCAGGTCTCTCCCTACGAGGTCATCAGCACAGAAATATTCATAAGTGCATTTCCTTCCTTATGTTTCACTTCCATCACTTTACAGTGTACAGTAAATACAGTATCATCTTTACCGAGTTACTGCGAAGATCACTGTAATTTTAAATACTATTATTATCATGTCTTAAACCTACTCCTTATCCCCATGTCCCCGCTAGTTACCATATTTCTCTAAAGCCATTTACAACAACCCTAAAACACTGGCCTGTTCTTTCTATCTCTAAATCCTCATCCTCTCCTGAACCTCCTTTGTACAAATCCCTAAACACCCACCATCAAAGATGCTAACGGTACTGCCTTTAACTGAATCCAATCGTCTATTCTCAGGCTTCAATAAAGAACAGCTAATGCACAGAACGCTCGCCAAGCCACCGGACTCACACAGGCACCCCTCACAGTGACATCACAGTTCTCTGACTTCAGAGAACTCCAAGAAGTCCAAGGCATCACGACATTATGTCACTTAATCACGTCACACAGATCT